>VXAK01020931.1:63127-251739 GCA_013399435.1 Arenaria interpres
AAAGTGCAATATCTAGTGTGGGATTTTAAAAAGGCATAGCTTTTTAAACAGAAAATGAGTGTTCTGGTTGTAGAGTTAATGCACGTTCTTCAGTAATTCTCTTTTGTTATCCCAACCTGAGCGTATTGAGGCTCATCCTCCCGTTCAGCAGTCAGGGCCCTGTAATTTGTGTTTTGCTTCTCTCTCAACTGTTGATAAATTCCTGTTGCGTCTGTTTTATGTTTTGATTCTCTTTTCTTACATGAATTAGGGTTATTAACATCTTTGCAACTTAATATGTCAAAAAAATAATCATCAGTTTGTTTATAGTTCATGCTTATTAACTTTTAGAATGTCTCTGATACAAGGTTTAAAACCTTCTGATTTTGTAGAAAATTCCTCTTTTTTCATGGTACTTAAACCTACTAGGGCCAGGCACAGTATTTCTCATTGTAGCCTCCTTGTAATTTTTGGAGAGATGAAGAATAAAAATTGGCAGGCTGAATTTTTGGCATAGAGTATCCTAATCAGATAACGCTGTCAGCTCAGGTCGGTTAACAGTGTCCTATAGCGGAAGTGACAGCTTTAGCCTGCACTTTTAATGCTTAGTAAATAGTAGATTCTGTTGCTGAAGGTCATTCCCTGGAAAACACTAAAACTAGAATACCAGGCTACAATTCTATAGGTGAAAAAGAGGAAAAATAGGAGAGTGTGTATTTTTGCATGGGTTAAAAAGTATAATGAAAATAGTAACGTTTTTTCCTCTTATGGAACAAATAAATTGTAAATAGCTATCAGACTCTTCAAAACTATAGCAATTGTGGACTTTTATTTATGAAAACCTTACTTCAAAGAGCCCATTTTTCTCTTTTTGTGAGAAGGAGATGATATCATGATATCATTATAATATACTTATATAGATATAAAAACAAAACNTTAATGATATCATTATAATATGCTTATATAGATATAAAAGCAAAACTAAATCAATAAACAATTTATACATAATTAAAAGTATTGTTGCTTCTTTCTATAACTTCTGTCATAAAATCTGAGTAACTACAGACTCTCATCTAAAAAAATGAGTAATTTTAGATTCTGCAATCTTAAACAGAAATACTGGTTTCCATGTACGTACGGAGAACTTCTGTAAATACGGTATCCCTTGTGTGACTCCAATATTACAAACCAAACTAAATCGTAAGAGTGGGACAAGAATCTACAGAAAACCAGAAAAGGCAATTTAGATTTAAAAGCTGTCCAGTTAGACAGCTCACATGCGGGGAAATGGGAAAATCTTTTTTATTAGCTCATACTACAAGAAAGAACATCATTGTTTAGTCAAAGCACTTGTCAGTAAAAATGACCTACATCTCTGTTTTCAGCATGTCAGCTGTCTTCTCGTGAAGTGGCATGTGCCCCCTGAGTCATTTTCCATTTTCCCGGTGGTAGTTAGGCACGTTGAGATAGGTCTGTTGCACCTCTGTTAAAGAATAGCAGGTGAAGAGAGAGTCAAAATAGATGTGGATTTTTCTTCTGAAGGTACGTTATGATCGTGTCTTTTTTTGTTTGTTTTGTTCAGGCATAGTAGATAGACTGCAGGGAGACTGTTTACTTGTGGATACATAGGAAATCCCAGTGATCTGTGGAGGTTGTGTCATGAAGGGACTGAAACTATTTTTTCAGGGAGTTCATAATTTGTTTATGAGAAGTTCTGTGTTGAGAAGCTGTTGGTACAAGTGGAAAATGTGCCCTTTTTTCCGTACTTTAAAATAGGCCAGAGAGGTGTTATTTCTTGTCTCACTTGGTGAACTACTACTACATGAATACAGAATGAAAATTGAATTTTCATCTCCTAAATTCTTTCCAAATTGTTCCTGCGAGTAGCAATCATGTATCTTAACAAAATGATTTCAAAATACATGCCAGCTTTTATCTTGGAAGTAAAGGCTTCCAGTAACATTTGTGTTCGGGTGGATTTACAGGACATACAAAGATTTTTCTTAGACCAATTACAAACAACATTCATGCCAATAGAGTAGTTGATCAAAGTTAGGTAAGTAAAATACTAAGCATTGTTGAGAGCCACTAAAATGCCGTTAACTTGACTTAATTAGACTTTTTTCCCTCACTGTTTGTGAGGTGGGTAATGCAGAAAAGTGTTGCTTTAGATGCTGTCTTGACTCTGTATGTACATCTCCCATTCTGATTGTGCCTTAGTTTATCTCAGTAGCTCTAACTCCCTTTGGGCTCTATGAAAGCCAATGTAAAGGTTATTTAAAATAAGCAAGTTTCATGAATTGACCTATATAAGACATGCACGACTCTCACCAGCCTTCCAGGCAGTTTATTTAGGAGTTACTGTCTGGATCAAGTCTTTAGTTGTCTGCTTTAACTGACATCCTTAATTCCAAATTGCTTCCTACACTCTTAAAACGTATAAAAGTGTGTAGAGGACATTATTATGTCAAGGATGGTGTTATAAGAACAAATACCTTTATGTCTAAAAACCAGACAACAGTTTCGCCTAATAATAGTAATGTCATTCCAGAATTGGTCTGCAAAGAAGGCAAGGAGGCAAAGTTACATCCACTATTGAAGTAATTTGTGATAGTTTCCTGTGTAGTGACATATATGTTGGAATATTTCCTTTAATGTAGTATTTTGCCTTATGTAAGCAGTTATAGAACCACAGAACGGTTCGAGTTGGAAGGGACCTTAAAGGTCATCTGAGTTCCAGCCCCCTGCCCTGAGCAGAGACACCTCCCACCAGCCCAGGTTGCTCAAAGCCCTGTCTAACCTGGCCCTGAACCCCTCCAGGGATGGGACAGCCACAGCTTCTCTGGGCAACCAGGGCCAGTGTGTCTCACCACCCTCACAGTAAAGAATTTCTTCCTAATATCTAGTCTAAATTTCCCCTCGTTCAGTGTAAAACCATTACCCCTCATCCTTTTGTTCCTCTCCCTGATCAAGGGTCCCTCCCCAGCTTTCCTGGAGCCCCCTTCAGGTACTGGAAGGGGCTCCAAGGTTTCCCTGGAGCCTTTTCTTCTCCAGGCTGAATAATCCTGACTCTCTCAGCCTGAACTCACAGTAGAGGGGCTCCAGCCCTCGGATCATCTTTGTGTCCTCCTCTGAACTTACTCCAACGGTTCCTTGTCCTTGTGCTGGTGCCTCTAGAGCTGGATGCAGTATGGAAGGTGGGATCTCACCAGAGCAGAGTAGAGGGGCAGAATCACCTCTCTCATACCTGTTGGCCACACTGCTGGGGATGCAGACCAGGGTGCGGTTAGCTTTCTGGGCTGCAAATGCACATTGTTGGGTCATGTTGAGCTTCTTATCAACCAACACCCCCAAGTGGTTCTCCTCAGGGCTCCTCTTCACCCAGTCTCCATCTTGGATTTGTGTTTGGGATTGCTCTGACCCACGTACAGGACCTTGCACTTGGCTTGTTTGAACTTCATGAGTTTCGCACAGCCCCACCTCTCGAGCCTGTCCAGGTCCCTCTGGATGGCATCCCTTCCCTCCAGCGTGTCTGAGGGTGCATTCAATCCCAACATCCGTGTTGCCAACAAAGATGTTAAATAGTACTGGACCCAGTACCGACCAAATGTATGTACATGCTTCAAATGCTACTGCAGACTGTCACAAAGGCTCTAAATGTGTGGAAAAAATGATTGGCTTAAAAAAAAATAAAATGTTGAGCTGATATTGGGCTTAAAACCAACATATTTAACTTGATTTTCTTTATTGGTGAAATGGTACGGAACTAATCCTAAAGGTTTAATTGTGTGTTGATGTCTTACTGTGCTTGTGATACCATCCCTTTAAGACACACATACAACTTCATGAGCTGGCTGTTTAACAGTTCTTCTGGTGACAAACCTGTGAAATGTTGCTTACTCCTAAACACTCACAATAGCCATGAAACCATAACGATCTATTACTTTATGAAATTAGTGCATTCCAGAAAGTAAAAATAAAAATTTATGATTCTCTTAACTGCTTTTATTTCTCGAGCTCTATCAGACTAGCTTGTTTTTGCACTATCCAAGATATAATTACATTAATTATTTTTTCAGAAGGCAGTTTTTGACAGCAAACTTTGCTCACAGTGCCAGAAGGCTGTTCTTGCCTTTCTTTACTGCTTGTTCTTCTAATTAATGTCAGCATTTGATGGATAATGTATTTAATAATGTCCAGGATACTCAAAGACAGGTTTTGATGAGATGGATGTGATTGTTTCCCAAACTGCCTATGTGTTACTGCTAACACCACATTTAATTGTATGTCATATACATTTCTGCCTCTGTTTACTATGTGTGTTCTAATACATTGGAGGAAAAGTATATAGACTTGGACCAAAGTATTTTTTTTGCATGAAAAATTGGATAGAACTGTAGGGAGAGGTATAAAAAGTTAAAAGGTTTTTGCAATGATTCAAGAAATAAAGGTCACTGAAAATTACACAGATGGAACATGTATTTAAATTGTTATGCATGGTATTATTTATAAATTAATAACACAAGTGCTACATATTTGTATTTTATTTGTGGTTGGTTTTTTATTTTTATATATATTTATTTTTAGAAGTAGATAATGGGCTGTACAACACAGGCCTGCATACAGGTTCTTGTACATGCGGGATGAGGATGGAAGCACAGAGACAGGCCAGCTGAGTAGTTGCTATTGAAGCCATTAGAACAGACAGGTTAATTTGGAAAGCACCTCAAGCAAATGCTAATTCATTTTGAAAACCAAATTGGAAAGATCAGGTCATTATTTCATTACTCAAATGTATTTCTTACTGCTGATTTTGTACTTGAAAAAAATAATTAATGAAATAATGTGTATTTTCGCTAAAAACAGCGGGAGAAGAATATTTCAGGCAACAAACAGAAAATAAGAGGTAAGAAATATTGAGTACAGTCATTCTGTGCTTGAGAGAGAAGAATGTTGCTCAGTAAATTTTATTAGCAAAGAAGTAAATTGTAATGTGTACCCATGGATTAGTGAAGAACATTACAGTTTTTTTTTATCTCCACCAACTTTGGTCTCAAAACCCCCTAACTGAGAGTGGGTTATTCACGTTATGAACTGTCAGTGATGTTCTGCTTGAGCAAATCCAGTCTTATTACTAGTAAATACATTTCACTAGTTTGCATTTTTAGACAAATTTGCATGAAACAACTGGCATTTGATACAATGGGTTCAGAAGAGAATTTTAAATGTACATGAAGGAATCTTCATAGCCTTAAATTTAGATTGTTGCTTTTGAAATTACGATCATGAAAGAGTTTAAAATAGATTGCAATATCTAAGTTCCTCCATGCTTGGCAGAACAGGCTGTAATTGCTTGCTGAAGTTGTTTACATGGCGCATGGAGCTGCTGACTGCTTGGATTACTCACAAACTCAATTTATCTGTGACAGCAAAGTGAACGCTGAAGAGATCTCCTTCTCTCTTCTTCCTGAAAAGAATAGAGATGCTGCTAACTTGGAGGTCCATCTGCCAGTATGGAATGTGATTTTTAAAAACCTTGAGAAATGCATTTTTCTTAATCAACTGAACAGCACCCAAATGCCATGAGAGGAAAAAGTGAGAGGTGACCGATGCTGTGGAACACTGGAGATCAAAAGACAGTTTTCGAACACAAGTCTCAGGTTGAGCACCAAAGGAGAAACAAGGCTAAAATCTGTCTTCTTCAGTATTCTAAAAGAAAATTCATGTCTCTACTGTAAATGTTGTTTGGAATGATAATATCTTGCTGTCTGCCTCAAAATGGCAGAGAACTGTGAAAGCAAAATTTATGCAAGAAAAGCTGCTTTTTAATTGGGGCTCTTGTAATTTTTGATCTACAGTTTGGTCCAGCATCTTAGCATTATTTGATCCTGTCTTTGGCACATGATCAATTTTTAGCAATTTTACTAATATCTAAAATAGATGAGAGAGAATTAACAGAAATAAACATTCTTTCATTTGTAAACTCATATAAATATTTTATTCACTTTTGAAACTTTTTTCATTTTTGTCTTCATGGATGTACTTCTTTCTTCAGGTAGGTTTACGTGCAGGGAAAATAAACATTTGCAGTGAGGGGTGAAAAAATTGAGAACTCTGTTAATAGAACAGAAAATCCTAACAGTGGAAAGTGAAACTTTAAAACTTTGGTTTCTAGCATATAAGCACTATGCTCCCACGAAAATATCTATTACCTGGTTTCCCAAACTATCCATGATAATAAAACCTGAAATAATATTGCCACTTAAAAATTAAGACTTATGCAGTAAGTTGATGATGGTAAAACCAGTACCTATTTTTCAGAGCAGAAGATATTATGTCCCTAATAAAATTCTTTATCAGAAAGAATTTTTGATAGCTATGTGCAGTGACTGAACATGCATGGAAGCATTTTACAATGGTTGTAGATTTCCGGTAGTGACATCTTTCTGTATTATTGCTGGGTGGTTCAGTTCTGAAGAGTTCAGTGGTATCTTGGGGCATCAGAACAGGACAAGCACGCAGGAACAGACAGCCAGAATACTTTGCTTCCAGGATACAGTCAAGGGGTTAGGACATGGTTATCACCCTTCAACAGGATCTGCAGTAGCCTAACTGTATGTTACGATTGACTTTCATTACCGTGTGAGACCAAATCAAGGCCAGGTGACCTTTGGCATGACCCAACATGTTTGTTCTTCTAAATACTCATCCTTACTTGCAGATCTTAATTTTTAGTCTTCAGTGGATATTTCAGTGCATTTTTATATGTCCTCACATTTTTATCTGCTTTTAGTAATGTAGTACAGCATTAGTGGTTAACTGAAATGTTTAAATGGCTAAATGACAGGAAAAGGCTCTTTTGCATTTAGAGACATTAAATCAGCAGTGCTCTATGTTTGTAAAGAAAGAAATGTTCATCTGATTTGACATGATTTCTAGTATTTTGCATCCAGATCCTTGCCTGACCTCCCACTGAAGGAGGAAATAAAAATGGGACATTTGTCATTCTAATAATTTAAATGTTTTAAGTTGGGGTTCTTCCTTTCCTTTATCCTGTGTGTTAAGTATGACTGCTTAATTGTGTGTGTTTATTTGGACTTTTTTCCTCCCTAGCACTATTTCAGTGCTACATTTCTGTTGGTGAGGTTTTTGTGTATACCTGTCAGAAAAATGACAGGATAGTGTAAGTTCTGAAAGCTCTCTGTGCTAGGTAACAAAAGAACAATGTTGGTGCTGCAAAAACATTTGATGAGAGCCTGACTACCGTAAGTTGCCTTTCCAACAAAACCATCTAATGCTGCCTGTTTCTTCAGGTGGTGTGATTTATCAGTCTAACTTGGCATGATATGGCATCTTGAATTGATGAGATGCCAGTTGTCACAGCAGTCCATACTCTGACAAGGAACTGTCATATTCCAAGCTGAGTGGAAGTGGATCTCCAATCCTGCAGTGTGGGCTGGTTATTTTTGTTTGTTTGTTTGTTTCTTTTAATTTTCGGGTTTTCTAAGCAAATGGGAACTCTGCTGTCCTTGGAAACTGGGCCTCCAGAATCATGTTCCTTACAGTGCCTGGCAACATAGCCCTGGGTTTTCTGTAGGTTTAAGATCAAACAGCTTTACCGTGACCTGAAATGACTTTACATGATGTACTAAAAAGTGTCTGGAGTAGCTGAAGTTGGTTCCTTTACCATTGAAATCCATAGAGCACTGAGCGTACTTAGGGATGTATGTTGGAGAGAATTTCTTGAATTAGACTGTTAGATGGCTTGTCCCCGGTGTACTGCTGCTAAAATAATGAATTAACTGAGCACATTTTGAGGAATATGCATTAGTGCATGAATGTGTATAAAGCTACGTACAATTCTTGGCTTTACTGTTCTCAGTAGTACATGTAATCCTGCCTGTGCTTTGGTGTCGCTGCTGGATTTCCAGACGTATCGCCATATTGTTCTGATGCCTAAAGGCAGAGGAAGTTTAATGCATTGCCTGACTCCATATATGCTAGTAATTTAGAAATACACATATCTCTACAAAAGGGAAGGAGGTACCTCAGAAGAAAAACCTGGCCTGGGATCAACTCTCTTTCCCCCCACTACTTATTTTAATTACTGGCTGTGGCATTCAGAGAGTCATTTTAATAGTGTGTGTAATAGGTGGAAGTTAGGTACTGTGTCGGTGATTGCACTTGATAACAGGCTTGGACAAAAAAAAAAAGCATCTCCAGCTACGATAATTATGTCAGTGTTGATAAATCCTCTCTCTTTTCTGCAAATGCTGTGCTTTGCTTTGCTGCAATATAACCACCCCGCTGCAGTTTTTGCTTTATGCTGGGTTTACTCTGCTATGAATAAATCTATTCTACATTTCCTATGGTATGTTTACTATGTTCACTTACTTTCCTATTAAAGTGACAAAATGGGACATGGACAGCAGACTTCAGTGCTGACAAGTAAAGATTCATTCTCTACGATGCAAAAAATACACGTTAGGCAATTGTAAAATGTGCAGGTACTGTCAATTCTATGCATTATTCTAAGGTAGTAGAAATTAACTCACCTCTACAGAAAGGGTTGTGTCGAGGATCCAACTGGTAGTCTGTAACATGATTTCTTTTTGTTGTATTGCAAAGTGTCGTCGTACTGACACAATATGGCTTTGATAACCACTTCTGCCACACTATTTTCCATATGTCTCTTATCAGTGAACTGCAAGAAGGTTTGGATTTGAAAATCAGCAAAATCAAATGTATTTTAGTAAATATACCAGAGTAAGAATATAATGTCTTGAGTGATTGCTAAACACCCATAGGTTTTTGTACTGGTCACCCTTCTGGAATCAGGAAATAAAGATCTCAGGAGGAGATTTGCTCTTTGAAGTTTCACTCGGGAGATTGCTCGAACATCCATTTCTTTTAAAAGCAATCAAGGCTTTGTATTTTTAAGAGAGAAATCTCCTGCCTTGTGATGATGCTGGACAATTACACAGGGTATATCTGGGGGGGGACGACGACTGGGAGCATGAAGGGTGACATACTATAATTATTGCATGTTTTTCTAGAGTTTATAATGGAGAAGTATGCCTGCTGTCGTATGTGCATATAAAATATAGACTGGATTTTGAGCAATTTTAGCTCATCAGCTCCTTAGGCTCAGGGAAGCATCAAGGGTGACACTTTGGCATTCTGCGTTCCACGTCAGCAGACTGTCATGGGCTTTTGTCAATAATAGGCTTGTACCGCTCTAGCTGAGGATTTGCAAAATTAGAAGTCAACACAGCTCTGCCTACGCTGCTAAAATATGCCGTGTTTGTAGATAATAAATGCTTTTAGAAATTAGTGTTTAGATACCAACTTTTAAAGCATTGTAGAATGTGTTATGAAAGGAAAATATGTGCGATTTTTGGTTTTTTACCTCTACGCTTTTCATCCCGTATTGTTGTGCTCTAGGGACTAGTACTGTCCGGGGCAGTAGAACTATTGGTTCTTTGCCGTAGTATTGGACAGCAAGGAGGAAGCAAGAGGGGAAAAAAAGGATTTTGTAAAAGTCAGTGTTACTGGTGGGGGATAAAAGGAAGACAGGACCTGTAGGCCTGAGAGAAAACACAGCTGCAGATAGGGACAGGAGCTACTATGACCATGAAGCCGAGGAATGGCTTTATATTTATTTTGTTTATTTTGCCTATTAGGAAAAAAGACTCAATCCAAATTCAGTTTGTTATGTTAATCTTTCCAGCAATCATACACATTTATAAATGTCTCAAAATCTGTTAAAGTTGTAGCGAACAAAGAAACATAAATTGCCTTTTTAGTATGTGATACTTGCTAGTTCAGGGAAAAAATCAAATGAGTAAACAGCAGACCTGCTAATAAATTTGGATGATTTCAGCATAAGCTGTGTTCACATCACAGGAGTTGTATGCTTGCATAAACAGAAAAGGAGGAAGGTAGTGCTTGAATGACCATTTCTAGGTACCTAAGCCTTGTTTAAGCAGAACTTAAAATGCTGATGGTCACATCTGCCATTGTAAAATCTAAAAGAAATGTCAGGCCAACTACTGCAAAAATGAGCCATAGCAGTGACAAAGGGCTTGTTTTCCAAATGTAGAACGGGAACACGAGAGACATGGAAATTGTTTTCTTATTCTTAAGAAAGAGGAGCTTATAGCTCCCAAAGGTCCATGGAAAAAATGAAATACAGTCTTTTCTGTTTACAATTCTGTTGATAAGAACTGAGGTCAGGAAGGGAAATGAATCCTCCATACCAGTAACTGTCCACCTGATTCAATGATATATTTATTTATTTCTTCCATATCCAAATTGCTTACTCAGTTGCAGCTGTTTGAGTAGAATGGGGACGGAGCTTCCTCTGATACACAGGAGTTTGTATTTCGAGTTGTGCTGAGTAGATGCTTGGTATATTTCCACTTCCCTTAGCTGAAAAATAGGTTTGTGGCAAGGAGAATGTGAGCTATGCTCTCAGCAGTTCTATTTCTTGAAATAACTGTATTTTTAAAGAAATGATATTGAAAATACCCTCTCTTTAAAAAGAGGAAAAGCCTTTATTTTATACACTCACTCACATAAACCCTTAATGAGAATTGGCTCCAGCATATAGCTGTTCTACTGCAATATATTTTGTATTTTCAGCTATGCTGGATCTGCATAAGTTGCTTGGTCTAATGAGTGAGAAATTATTAAAATAATACCAAGCATGTGTCAGAATGGTCAGGTACTAAGAAGAAATTTAGAACTGTTTGACACTGTAGAAGGGGGTCTGCTTACACTCAGGCGCTTTATTCACTGTCAGGCTCTGTGTTGCTCTGAGACCTTTTGATAGAGATTGTAATAATATTTTGCCCTCAGTATGCTTTTTCTGTTGTGACTGGTTGTATAATAGTGACACGTAGGAGCTTGACTTTTGAACCAGCAACACATGGCGTGTGCTAAAGGCTGGAAAAGCACAGAATAAACGCCATCCTTTCCCTTTTAAAGTGAACTTTGATTTCAAAATGCATTGTCACATCAGTAGACAGATGAATTAACGAATATTTAAAACTAATTACAGTCATTCCAACTTGTGCAAAACAGCATCACAGAGGCTTAAATGAAATTTGTTGTATTTGTTTGTGCTTTTACTGGTCAGAATTGAGAAGAATCTGGTTCCATCTTCTTTACTTCCCACCATCAGGGGTTTGTACACGTTAGGTTCCCCCCTGAGCCTTCTCTTCTCCGGGCTGAGCAGTCCCAGCTTGCTCAGAGTCTCCTCATGTCAGATGCTCCTGTCCCTTAATCATCTTCATGGCCCTTTGTTGGACTCGCTCCAGTTAAGTCCTGCTGCTGAAAGTGAGAGGCGACTCCAGGAAAAGAGTTGAAGTGTTACTAGTTATCATCCAGGCAAGTGTTTTGATTCTACAGACCATAAAATTTAGAAGCACATTGGTTTCTTCAATGTAACATACAGTTTAAAGATAATAATTGCATAAAAGGTTGCAATGTAGAGTACACACGGTTGGCTTCTCACCATGGCAATTCACATGCCGTGGTGATTTAGTTGAGAGGCAGAAAAATCCCAGCAAAATGCTGTTTGACTTTATTGTGAAGCAGAGACTGGAACTTCCCTTATGTTTTGTTAATGACAAGTTAGATAACATTTACTTCAGTTTTTCGGTTTGCATAGAATGTGTTTGGAAATGCTTATGAACTGATAAAACTGCAGTATTTGTTTAGAGGGGATACAATTCTGCCCTGTCCAATAGATGGGCTATTTCTGTGCAGTTATTGGTAAATTCTGCGTAAGGTCTACATATTCCTTATAGCTGTGACCAAGGAGCATGAGGCTTGACACAGGGTGGAAATTATCACAAAAGAAAGGTTTTAAGTTAGTACCTTAGTTGTCTCTGTGATCATAGGATTTCCTTTGGCAGAAAAGGATTTGAATGGTAATGAACTCCAGGTAAAGCTCTGCAGTCAGGGTTACATCCATCCCCAAATCAGGATCCTCTTCAATAAAAGCAAGCATCAACTTTAAAAAAAAAAAGTCTGGGTTGCAGGGACCAGGATGGATAAGTCCTGACCGAGAGGGGAGGGTCTGCTTAGAAACTTGTTTTTTATTATACTTTTCTAAACCTAATATATGTTAATAGTCTGATTAGAGTGAGTAAATGTGTTCTCTCTTGTACTCTACTGCTTGCTTTTATGAAGGGTGATTACATTGTTGTAGCTCAAATCAGCGGGTCATTAAAAAATCAGGGTTTTCTCTTTTGGGGTTTGGATTTTTTTGTTTGGTTGGTTTTGTGTTGTTCTTGTTTTGGTTTTTTTTTGTTGTGTTGTTTTGTTTTGTTTTTTACTTTATTAGCGATAAGTTTACCAAAATTCACTGGTATTATGTAGGTGTTATGTAGGAAGGTGATTTTGTTTATCTTCTAAATGTCTTCCCTGGACTGTGGCACAATTTATTCCCTGGGCTGGACAGCTGGTTGCAGTAATGAGCAATTTAGTGCTACAGATACCTTCCAATAGGACAATTTCATATTTGATTTTCTACAGTTTAGGGTTTTGCTTGAAGCAGAATTTTGCTAATACTAACTAACCCAATAGAACTCTATTTATTTATTTCAGCTGAGAATGTGTAATTAGGTCAGCTGTAATTTCCACGTGTGGTGCTCAGGGGAACTTGTAAGATGTTTCTCCACCCACCATGTGGAAGCTCAGGTTCTACCTTCCCAAAGCCTTTAAACCCCAGGGGTGGAGGCTGTTGCATCTGCCCCCCGTGCAACAATACCAGTTCCTGAGAAGGGGCGACAAAGTGTTCCAGTTTCCAGTGATTTGTGTGTTTGTTGAGTTCCTCAAGCACAGAAAATCACCTCGGAAACATAAATAAAAGGACCTACTAATAGTAACTGAATCTGGTGGCATTGAAAGATACGTCTGTAATTCAGTGACTATTAACCAGTGGCTTTACTGGGGTTTCCATGAAAGGAAAAAAAAAAACAAACCACAAAACAACCCCAGACAAGTTTATGGCAGGATCTACTTATGCTGCACATAATATATTTGCATATATTTTCCACACACAGCATATGGCAATTATTCAGATTGCAACTGCCAAGTGTTAGGAGCTTATGTTACTTATTGCTAAGTATAGCTCAAATATAGATTGCTGTGCTGATCAGTTTGATGGAAGTTTTGATTTTTTTCATGCCTCAACATTCATTATTCCAAATCCTGCCCGTTTCAGTTATGGAAGTCAAGTCATTTGCATTTGAACATTTTGCCTCCAATTAGTACCCAAATATTTAAAAGAAAGAGTGGAAATAAAATACAAGGAAAATGCATCATATCTCTTAGTGCTAAAGTGAAGCTGTGGTAGGAAGGTGCAGTGGTAGGATGTTTGTTTCAAGCCTAAAAGTGTTTGCTTTTGTATCTTTAACAATGCTATACCCTTATTTGCAAACTTGAGGTTTTGATGTGCTATTCTTCATTTGTTTCCACAAGACTTAAATACTTAACATTTGAGAGCTGCCTTAATAACGTGATTTCTAATTCTTCTGTTGCATTTCTGGAAGTGGAGTAGCATATAAAAATAGAATTTTGCAGTCATGTTAATGATCTTTTATCAATTTGCATAGTAGTCTATGGATTCTAAAAAGTCTGAGTCAACGTTCAGCTACCAACTTCAAAGGAGAAATATTCAGTTTAGATTTAAGGAGAGTGTATGAGTCAACTCACCAGCTTTCTGGAATGTGCTTTTTATCAAGGGAGAGCAACGCTGAAGCTCAGGATATTTTTGAAAATATAGATGGTATGGATAAGCTTAACTATGAGCAAAGTATGGCCATGTTAATATATA
This sequence comes from Arenaria interpres, assembly GCA_013399435.1. Taxonomy (NCBI): domain Eukaryota; kingdom Metazoa; phylum Chordata; class Aves; order Charadriiformes; family Scolopacidae; genus Arenaria; species Arenaria interpres. The sequence continues at coordinate 76,953 of VXAK01020931.1, forward strand.
CATATCTTTAGGGTAATGCAGATTTTCAGCTTCCTGTGGTAAGGTGTTATTAGAATCTTCTTAGACTTAACCCAGTAACATCAAGTCTTACCCAGTTTGCAGAAAACCAATTAACTTACAAATAACAGTCCTGTGCAGAAAGTTCACAGCAATGAAAGAAAGTAGTGTGCAAGTAACAGAGAAAGGAAGCTATAATGGTGTATTTATATGCATAAAATTTATAAAACTACACATATAATTAATAGATATGTAAATGGTTATATATATATAAATTATGTCTGGTATATAGGGAAAATATGGGCATATAGGGAAAATAGCACTCAATGCAGTGTGATATTTTATTTTGAATACTAATAGCAGAAGAATATATCAACCCTTGATTTTCTTGCCACATTGAAAGTCAGTTCCCGGTTTATTTTACTCGGCCAGTACCTTACATTACGCAGAAGACTGGGCTTTGTGGGTAAATGAAGAGATACTCAGGCATGTTAGTTCAGGGGCAGATGAGAGTGAGACGAAATAGGATAGGATGGGTTAGAGCAGGAAAGGAGTTGACCTGTAGAACTAAAGCAGCAAAGATCACAGTGGGGGATAAGAATAGTCTGTTTGGGCTGGGATAGGAAAAATGACGATATGAAACAAAGAAAAGTGCTTAGGTGGAAAAAAGGATGTGGTGTTACTGCATTATAGCAGTTCACATTTCAATCATGTATTGTATGGAAGAATAAAAAGAGAAATAAATGTCTCAATGACAAATGTATCAAATTTGCAAGGAAAAAATCTTGACAGAATCTTCCTGTGATGCCAACCACAGCGGAGGATGAACCTTTATTGGATACAGCTCCATCATGCACATTCTGACTTGTATCCAAGAGAACGGTGGGTAACTCTGTTAGGGAAATACACTCTTACTGTGAGTCAAAAGATTTTTATAAAACCTCCTTTGTTATTTCCATCACGTTGCTATAAGGACTTCTGTTTGCCTATACGTTAATTTATAAAACTATTGGGTAAAGAAGGAGCAGTATTTTAAAACTAAAAAAACCCAAAGAATAAACCACTCCACACCTCTGATTCTAACTGCTTCATCTTTTGTCAATGTCTTAAAAAATGAGGCAGTTAAAACCGACAGAGCTCACCAGTGCTAGGTATTACAGGGAAAAAAATCAGTGGTTGTCTCATAGGTGAGGTCATCACTTCACAACGTCAGTTCTTGGTGTACGTTTCCGTAAGGTGAACCAACATCTGCAGTCCTATAGAGCCTGGATAAGCCTTGTGTGGGAAGGTTAAATCTGTCGGTCAGCTCCACTGTAGGTCACTGTCATTGCATTCTACAATAATCTGTTGCATAGGTTCAATTTTATAGTTATGGCTAACTTAGTGATTTTTTCTAAGTGTACAGTTTGAAAGAAAGACCAACCCATTTGAGTTGTTCTTCGTTTCCTGTCCTTAACGAAATGATTTAATGTTAATATGCTATGATTTAACATTTTTCTTTTTTTGGTTTATATACAATTGAAATAAATTTCACCTTTTTTCTTTTTTTTTTCTAGAAACATTTTCTTTTTCTAGTCTTCGCTGAATTGGTATCTTGCTAAGAACATTTTAGAATTGTACCTGCCAATAAATTATTTGGTGTCTTCAATAGGTATGATACTCTGCGTGTGGTATAGGAACAGTATATATAGACACACACTATGTATCTTTGTTCTTCATTTCTCTGTAGCTTTTTGCTGTTTTGTAAATTTGCACTCTCATTTTCTGTGGATTCCATGGATTTCCATACTCCTCATAGGTTTCTGTGTTCAGATGCTTTACTCCTTCCCTGGTTTTTATCACTGTTTGATTTTTTTTTCTTTTTATTTTTCTTTCTTTTAATTATTCTTTACATAATGTTGCTTCGCCGGTCCTATTTTTTTAGTCAAAAATGGAATTTATTCAGGCAGTTTTTGAGGTCCCTATGAAAATTATATGAACGTGTATTTTACATGGATTATATTTTCCACAAAAGGACAATAATGATAGGAATTAAAGACAAACTTATAAATTAATATAGTAATTCTGGTAGTTCTTGAGGAAACAGAGTATTCTTTTAGAACATGAGTTGTGTATGTAACATACTAAAACAAAATTAGGTGCAGTAGGAGTAACAAAATTGTTCGGATTCATTTTGCTTGTCAGGCAGCAATTCACACCTAATTAATAGTAAACATTTATTATCAAATGACAAGTTGACATTTCAGGATAATCATAATAGTCGTCACAGCAAAATGGAATTAGAAGGACTTCAGGTATCTGATGTTTATTTTCTTTGTACTTCTTGTTCCTTCAGGATTAATTTTTTAGTTAATTTCTTAATTAAAAAAAAGAAGCGAATGCTTTTAATAGAGTTTTTGTAAATATGCTGAACTTTAAAAGTAAGTAAAACCTTGGCAGCAGAATTGGTTCAGAATTGGTTCATCGCTTCTTCCTTGAAAAAGGCACATACAAGTTCCACAATATTTTTCAGTTGGTTCTGCAGATTTCTGATTTTTATTATTTTTTTTAACGTTCAAGCATTACTGGATTTAATTTGTGTATACAGACTAAGAAAAAAAGTTACGAAATAAATTATCTGCTACCTGGAATTTTACTGTTTCTGGTTTGCACAACTCCATGGCTGAAAGGATGATAAATGCTACTGATACTTGGTCACTTTTGAGATTTATATATAACAATTTCTGTTGATATCACAGTTACCTGCTACTGGAAATCTGTAATTTCTAGGGAGGAGTTCAAAGTGGAAAAATTTGAAGACTCCCACCTTTCCTTTTCACCCTTAACCCATCTCCGGGTTTTGCAGGACCTTTTTCTGTGGAATACGTGTACGCTACTTGTGGTAGGTTCTTTTTTATTACTGGTATTTTGGAGTGGTTGCTAACAGAGCTCATTGCATCTAGCAGGAGCTGCTTAGTGTGTGATGTCTTCCTGGTGTCACATCAGATGAAACTGCCTAAAGATGTGATGCTTTAATCCATGACATGATTTAATATAGCACAAGGGATTGGCAGTTGTGCTAATTTATTTTGATCTGGTAATGTCAAAAGTACCTGCTAAAAGTTTGTTGTCATCGTCGTTTTTTTAATAGAAACTTGCAATTAAAAATAGCAACAGCAAAGGTTGTACACTCTTCAGAATCCTTCCAGCAGGATATCGTGTCAGATGATGCATTAACTTTGTGAGAAGGGCAAATCCCATCTGGCATGTCTCTTTACTGAAAAACTACTCACTTCTCGAAGTCATAGCTTGATATCTGGAAAAATTCTGTATTCTTTATGCCGTGATAAAATCTTTGCTAGCCATTAGTGGCTGTATGTTGCAGGTATTTTCAGATTCCAAAATTTGTCAGCAATAAAAAAATAAGAGTTCCAAAATACTGATGATGACAATGTCTGTATCTCTTTCAGTCATCTCCTCTGAAAATATTCTGCTAAAAAAGATCAACGTAATTTTGTATGTGGTAATACATACTATTTTCAGACTTTCAGATAGTGCTCATTAGACTCATTTAGTAGTGTTTGACTTGCTTTTCCTCCTACAGTCTAAGCATGTTCCAATGGTTTTACAGGGACCTGAACCAACTTTGTGGTATCTAACGTACTGGAAGTTTTGATTTGACAAATATAGCCAGCTTACCTAAGTTAAATAAAAAGTAAAATCTGTTTTTAGGAAGGAAGTTGTGCTGTGGATGTGGGTTGTAGAACAGAAAATCAAATTCTCAAGTGCTGAGTAAGTGTAAAAGGTATTGTTTTGACAGACAGTTCTGGAGCTGAAAATGATCAGTTGCTTTCAGGTATAATTTTGGATTATTGAAGGTCTGTGTACTGTGGAAGATCACCCCCAAATTTTCATTTTCTTTTTTATTACTTTTCATGACAGTTAATGATGGTCACCTCCTCCTTTTCAAGAAAGGTATGGTTTGTACATGACAGCTCTTAAATTTCTCTGTTAAAGTCAGGCAAATTTAGGACTTTTGCTGGAAAATACACATTTATCTTTTTTCCTTAATTTTTCTTTAGCAGAATTCTTATTCAGTTTTCTTCAAAAATTGTTTTTCCAATTGTAAACATGCTTTCTGTGATAGAAAAGGAATGGAAAAAAAGGAATGTTAGCTTTCAGAAATAATATAACAGCTGATTTTTACAGGTTGGGCTAATAAATTCTTTTTGTTAGTGCTAAAAATGGAGTTGAAGTGTTAAAAAACAAACTGCAAGGCACAGCCAGTTTTCAGATATATTCAGAATGTTCTGTTACAAATGATGCGGCTTGCTAATTGCTTTTAAATTAGGGTATTTGTGCCTATGATGATTATTGCAAAGCGTCATTAGAGTCTAACAACTGGAGTAGTGTCCTAATTGGGGTTTGATTTGCAAAAAGCACTTGAGAAACATGATGTTGTGGACTTGAAGTTGTATTTTCAAACTCTCATGTCAGTGGATACCCATATGCCATCCTTCTAAAAGACATTGTAAGTATTGGATGACAGCATTGCATAAAAAGGTCTGTCTTGGCGGGAATGCTTGTTCCAGAAATAGAAGTAATTTATTAATCTACTTCTTTCTATTATTATTTCTAATAAATTGCTTTAAGATTATTTTTTTTTAAAATTTTTGCTTAGTCATTTAATAATTTGGCCCTGGGTTCATCATTAAAAATACTAGATTTCCAAAAGACGAAATAGCAATACAAAAAAAGAAAAATATGTTGATTGACAATAAGGCCTCTTAGGCAATCTACAATATTTAAAGTGAGGGTGAAAAAAAGAGAAGGATGAGAGAGTGCATATTCTATTTCTTTACACCAGAAGACTAATATTAGCCCAAAATATTATTTCATCATTAGAAAATCAGAAAAAGAAAAATTACAGATTTTTAAACTGTTTGAAGTATCCATTTCAGACTAAAAATGCTATTACATTTGTATACCTTAAGAGTAGTAAGTGTACTGATATGTGTGCAAACAGATGGGATTGAGCAGTTAATGTGCTTTTCTATGCTCAGGTGATTTTCAGAGTTAATCTATGTGTATATGTCAGAACCTGTAGCATAACCCAGGACTTTTTTTTTTAAGAAATGTTGTAGCTATAACAGTAGCTCTTCTAACGTTAGTACTATCTCTTTTTAGCAGATATTTCTGAGAAGTTCCTTCTTTTTTCCATACCCCATATGCACTCTTCATTTCTCTTGCACAATCAGGATTTATGAAATCCAGTAGCTGGTATTTTAATAATCTTAACTAATTGATGCTATTAAATGCCTTAGTTATTTACACACATCTTTTGTTGTTAATGGCCAGAAGCTAAACACAGGAAGATCAGAGAAACTCTCTTAATGGATTTAATTTTTTTATTTAAAAAACCCAAACAGATACAGTTTGTTCAGTTTGAAGTTCTCTCCTGTGTTTTGATCCAAATGAAGACGTTCCCTACCAAATTAATTGTGAATGATAAAGAATTATACAGGCATTTTCCTTTATATCCTCAGCTGTGCTTTTCCTTTATATCTTCAGATGTGTAACATCCTGGATGTTTACAAAGGAAAAGGAAGATTTCTACCCCTTTTGTTTAATTTTCTGATTTGTGGGTTCTGTGATAGCACTGTCAGAACGGGTTCCAAGCTTACCAAAGTGAAAAAAGAATATTAGAATTTCCTCACTGCATTTGTGACCTAATTCATACTCTCCTGTCGTGTAGCCTTAGTTACTCCACTCTTGTGCTTTTCCATCTTCTTTTGCCCTTGGGTTGTCACAAATTTCTGGTGGCCTTCCAAGAAGGGCAAATGCCCCCAGACTGGAAAATGGAAGTCAAAATAAAAGAATGAATGTAGCTGTTGACAAAGTAGACAAGTGGAGAGAACGTTTCTAATTTAGAGGGGGAGGAGAGGTTATTTTCTGTACTGACTTCTTTTTGCCTGGAAACAAAAATCTGGAGAGGGAGCTGTGAAATACATTAACTGAAGCATTTAGATCCTCAGGATAACTCATGGCTGGTAGGTCAGGTTGGTTTTTTAGCTTCTATTGTGTGTCTCATTATCTGTTGATTGCATAAACAGTTGCTTTCCCTGGGGTGTGGAACTACTTGCTGTTTTGTATTTGAACAAAGTGGCTACATATAATTTTTTTACAGGCCATAATGCAAATTAATCAAATCAACACCATGTATGCAATTGTTTGGCATCTGTTTGTATTTCTGTCATCTTGTTATTGGACATGATGTTGCCACTAACACTAAGAAAGCTTACCTTTTAACTTCAAGATCACACCAATTATTTAGTCCAATCATTTCAATAAAAGCAACACCAAATACTGTGGGAAGAAAGCTTTCAGAAGCTCATATGCAGAATATAAGGGGTGAAACGTCTTCTTTCTGTATAAGCTACTATATATTCTCCTTGCAAGGTTGACTAGAGCCCTGAATTTAAAAATTTAGTATTTCTTGCAGTATGTCTTGCTGTAAATTATAGAAGCTTTGGATGGTTTTAATATGAATTTTTAATCTCTTTTTAATTTTGTTAAAATCTTGGCACTTTCTGTGGCAGTGATGGCCACTCTTTAATGATGTTTTACTGATTCGGACGTTCCTTCCAAGTGCAATTTGGATTAATTAATTTGGGGTTAATAAAAAAACCCATGTTCTTTTGTTATGGAAGAAAGCTTGGAAGAAAGAAAGATGCTTAATCTATCTGTATTTGAAATCAAGCGTTATTTTATATACTGGTGTCAATTTACCTTCTGTTAACCTCATTTCTGAAGTAAGCAATGCTACTCTCCTACCTCTATTAACCATTTCCAGCCAAGGTAGCAGGTACAGATAAGAGACTTTTCTGTAATGCCCATGAACATTTTTTAATAAAATACAAATAAATAAAAAAATTATAAATAAAATACTCATCTCTCACCTTCTCCTCCCACCTTATATACCAAAGCCTTTGGAATAGCGATTGATTTTACTGGGAGGTGGTTTGCCTTTGCTATGGACAAGTAAGTCTGGAACATCATCTTCAGTGTGTGCCCTCTCGGTCTGATGCTCCCCTACTGTCAGTTGGCTTTGGAGCTTTCCGTGCATCAGAAGAAGCCTAATCCTTAGTAGTGTCATTACTTCTACCTTAATTTGTATGGTAGATATTTTCTATAATGTTTTTGCTCATTTTATTTGAAATTACGTTGTAAGTTGTGAAACACTGATTTATCAATTGTTAGCGTAGGTTTTGTTTCACTAAGCTTTTTGTCTTCTGTATAATATTACACTGGTTGAAATTTTTCTGTCCAAATTCAAACATTCATACACTTTTTTCTACTCCCTTTCCAGAAGGAGGGGTGATAATTAGCTGAGGTTCAAGCAATGAAACCTACCTGTCTGCTTATTCTGTTCTATGCTAACTTTTCTGCTTTTCCTGACACATCTATATTAATCATTCCTACTGATACTGACTGAGAGCACACAGTATTCTGGAATGTGATGCTTGGTATAATACAGGGGTTTTTTTCTGATCTGTGCAGTGATTTCTTTATAGCAGTCTGAAGTGGACAGAAAGAGAATCGTAGACTCTCTCGAGTTGGAAGGGACCCATGAGGATCATCAAGAGGTGATCTTTCGTGCAGGACACTGTCCTTGAATCATGAAATCTTTAGGGGGGAAGACTTTTGGGAAGAGACAGATGGCACTAAAATTTCTGCAAGGGCTTTGGTACTTGTAATTTTTTCTGTATGAGTAGAGACAGGTAAGGAAAATAAGGAGTCCTGTCTCTAATATAGTCATACGGCTGAGAAGGGAATAGTTTGGTGGCCTGGTTGCCAGAAATGAGGCATATTTTACCCAAGTCCTGTCAAGCAGATTATGTGAGAACCGGCTGAAATGTAGTCTGTGAGAGCAAAGTGATTTGAATGTCACAAAGAAGAAAGCAAAAGTTTTAGGGTTTATAGTTGAGAAGCACTTTAAGAGATGGTGTCTCACACTTCTTAGCCCTTGGATTATTTTATAGGAGTCTGTGGAAAGTGACTAAAAAAACCAAATTCATGTAAGTTACATCACTGTCCACATGTGTGAAATTTCTAAATGAATGGAGAATTCAGAAATCATTCTAAGGAGGTGGAGAATTGCCTTCCAGAGGGATACTCCGCACGCACAGCCTTTCCTCGCATCCGACTTCATGGAGTATTTCTCTGGCTGTTGCTGCACAGCAGCATTCTGCCTAAACCAGTTAAACTGTTTAACAGTTAAACTGTTAAATGTTTCTTTTCCCCACCGAAGAACGTAGCGTGTGATATGGTGGTATCTCGCAGGGCAGCAGGTGCGCTCGGCCCGACGCCTGGATGGAGGATGGGAAGGGCTCAGCATGGAACTGGCAGCAGGATTTTAGGATGTACCATATGTGCGCAGAGAGGCTTGCAGGGAAATAGCAGAGAAAATTTAGAGTGACACCAAAGATGTGTTTGACTATCCCTTTCTGGTACTGTTGATCGCTGCTCAGTAAGAAGTAAAGAGCCAGCTGAGAATTTCCCTATCCCAGCACAATATAGGCTGCTTTATGAAGAGATCTCGTAGTGCTTTTGTAGGGAATAATTTCAAGACAAATATAGCAGAAACAAGGATTTAGGAGGGCATCCAAAATCATATAGAAGATGCTTAACATGATTAGACTAAATTACCAATAGGTGCCTAGCTATTTCTTCTTGAAGAGATGTTAAGTATTTTGCTACTGCTTTTAAAATTTTTTTTCACAAGGCTACATGGATTGTAAGATTCTGTCTCCCCTCAGATTTGATTGGAATTGCCCAGAAGGTTCGGAAATTACTAGGGGTGCAGGATGATTGCACAAGCCTTGCTTTTATGGGAAACTGAACTAACTTTTTCAGTAAAAACTGTGCACGTACGTGCATGAGTTTCATCAGAATAAATACACATTCTGTCGCATATTATGATTATTTTTTTTATATCAGTGGAAAAGCTTATGACTAGTAGTATTTTTTTGGAGGGGTAGGTATTTGTCAGGATATCAGATACAGTGTAGCTGTTATCGTACTTAAGGTGCCAGATGCAATTAATGATACTGGGAAACTACCACCTTAAAAATGGGAATTTTTATTAGTCTGAAGATCCAGTGGCAGTGCATGATAGAAAATATATAATATCTTGCGTTAACTCCTTCGTACTTTATGATGCCAGAATTTTAATTCTATGAACCAGGTGAACTGTACGAGTAAGGCTTTAGCCTTTACTAAAATGAATATAATTTCTTCATACTTTGTTCAGTGCGAGCATATACCTAAGGTATTTTTGATTATTTATGGTGGATATTATTCAGTAGCGCCGCTTACCTGTCTTTTGATAGCGTTCGTTACATTTAATAGTGGTATGAGATCAGTGGTATGACCAGGTGCTGGGAATAGCTCGCAGCACAATTCCAGGCAGGTGTTCCCAACATAGCCCATCAGGTGGGGCTGACTTTTGATGTGGAAGCCTGTTGTGTGGGGTACCACGCGATATGTCCGAAAGCATCAAGATTCATTCTGGGTATTTTGGCCAGTACAGTGGCTACACCGTTTTCAGCAGAAATGCAGGAGCAGAATTCAGCAATTGTAATCCACAGGCCTATCGTCTCCCGAGTGGAATTTTAATAATTAAATATTTTAATATAAGATTTTATTATTTTGGTTTAATTTCCCTTACATGATTTTTCATTTGTGGCGTTGGGTTTGTTTGTATCAACTGTTTATGAATGCCCATTATTTATGATTTTGCAGTAATTAAATTCACCGGTACATGTCTGTGCCCAAATAATGCTGTATCCTTGCTGATGGGAGGAAGATGGAAGTGAGGTAAATAAAGCTGGTACTCAGCAGGTAGAAAGATTTGGTTCTGCAATACTAAGCATAATTTAAATGTGAAGCTTGATTTTTCTCAGCTGCTCTGCGCTGCTGCTAATGGAAGTACTTGCTTTATTTTTAGGCACTTCTGTGTCTAAATGCCTAAATCGTGGAAATTTAGGCACGATTACAGTGGAAGTCGTGCTGTAGGACTGACGCACAGCTTTAGGGAAGACGGCTGAAACACCGCAGCTCTTCACTAAATATATGTTGCGCAGAAGAAAGTGCATGTAATAAGCTTTTAGTGATTGATAGCTTATACTGTATTTAATATAGTACTCATGATTTGCATTCATATTCACTATACCTGGTCAGTGATTTGACTTAGTCTCCATATGTCACTGACCACGTCCTCATCCTTCATGAGAGTAGTGGAATTGTGAAGATCCAGGTGTCTGTTCTAGCTGAGATGTATATACTGCAGGATGCTTGGCACGTGCCACTGATGACTTCTGAGAAGTATAGTAACACCGCTGCCTTGATTGGTTATTACTTTTCAAAAGTAGATTTGAATCTAGGTGGTAGATTCGTGTGATTCTATGTTTCAGACATAAGTTGTATGCAGAAAAATTATTATAACACCTTTGTTTTCTATGCGGCATTTGGGCAAAGTGACCCTTAATCAGGTGGCAGCATCTTGAGTGAGCTGGATGCCAGGAAAGTCCGTTCTTCTGTAAGCTGCTGCTAGAAGGAGATCCCATGGTCGGAGTTAGTCACCTTTCCATCTGTTAGATACCAAGGCAGAGTAAGGTAATAAAGTCAACACACAGTTTATATTGAATTCAGCTCACAGAGTCTTATGATGACAATTATAGGGGAATTATTTTGAATATAAATTCATGATCTGTGGCTGAATTTATTTTTTTAACTTTTTTTGCTTATGGTCCTTCTTTTTCATGTAAGAATACACAGCTATGACTAGGTCTTCAGGGAGGATTAATTCCTTAGTTCCTCATCAGTAAATCCGTACACAACTAACTGACAGTAGACCTCTCTGTCTTTACCGTGTAGGAGCTTTTGGAGAAGGCTAAGTGGAACAAAATGCTTTGTACTGTGTTTGCATCTCCATATAAAGCGAGTGTGTGTTTAAGCAGGCTGTGTAAGTATCTGTGTAAAAGAAGGACTTCAGTTGGTTTTGTCAACTTTTGTAACTTGTGGCTAGATGGCTTCCAGGTGTCTCAGAGAATGCGTAGAGTGAGTTCATTTCTGCTCACAAAAGTCCATATATTTATAGAATTTGTGTGTGCATTTAAACTGACTACTGAAATAAGCAGCATCTGGAAGTACTTCCAAAGTAGAAGAAAGCAGCATGATTTTAATCCTTTGGTGAATGATGTTAATATTAGTATATTCTAATTAACAGGTACTAAAAACTAACTAGTCAGTTCTCTGCAGGTCAGTGTGGCAAGATATGTATGGACTGTAGGTTTTTTTAAATGTGCCCATGTGCTGGAAAGTATTAAATTTGGGGATATCAGAAAAGTATGACTTTTTCTTTTGAGTAATATGCAGCAGATTTCCCCCTACCTTTCCTCATGCTGCTGCTTAAAAATACAATAATTATTTTACGTTGATGGAACAATGCAATTTCAGCATTTTCTTTAAGTAGGAGTTTTCTAAATTATTGTGTATCTCCAGGTGTAATATTTGTAAGCATTCTGTTTAATTACAGATCACAAAAGTGACTACCTCATACAAATAATGGCTTGATGTTGCTGCAAAATATTCAAGTCAGGAATGCAAAAAGCAACAAAACAGTATTTTGGAAAATCTTGTCCCTAGAAATTAAATATTATCCGTGTGTGGCTTTTTAGTATTGTTTTTGAGGAAAGCCCAATGACATGGGATCCCTAACAGTAAAAAATGCATTCCTTCAGCTACCCTCATCTGTAGACTGCGGTGGGTAAAAAGGCTTGGAGAGAAAGGCTAAAGTGTATTAACAAGTTTCAAAAAATGTGTGTGTATAACCAGAATTTTGGTGCGATTAATAATTTCAGGTGTCTCAGGATATGACCTTCAGATCGCCTTTTTGATAAATTGCGAGTGCTCTGCTTTTTAAGTACCACATTTGAAGTGTGACAAAGCATCCCCAGTGGAGGTCTGCGGTATCGTTAGCTTAGAACACATGACCATATACTGTGGGCATGATTGTATGCTTGTTATGTACCTGTTAGCCATTCCTTTTGACAGATCTATCATCTTGCTCATGAACAAATTAAAAAAGGACATCTGTTAGAAAATACAAGTAGAGTTCCTGTTTGGAAAATGGGAAGGACATTATTTACCAAACTTTTTCGATATATTGGTCTTAGAGCCATGTAAAGCATTTTTTGTGGTATGTGAAATAATTCTTCAGATTAGAAGGTTTTTTCTTCTGCTAGAAAGAACAGTTTAAGATGTTTTAAAGATTACTTGGCATAAATTTAGTTTTCCAAAGGGTAGGGATTTTTTCTTGTAATTCCATGTGTGAAATTTCAGCTTCATTAAGATTATGTGGCTGTAAAAGAAAGGAAATTGGTGTAACATGTACTTGCATCTACTTGTGTTCACAGAGGGAATTAAAACAGTTATTCTTTTTTAAGATGGAAGAAATGTAATGATTTCAAACTCAGCAGCACGATACTGTGAAAAAGTCCTCTTAATTTTTAGTGCTGTTGTGGACAGGTTATTAAAGCACCTGGCGTGTTTCATTGCGGTAGACCTCTCAGTATGTCCTTGCTTTCATCAGGTTTCTTAATCAACTTGTACCATATTCATTATACGAGTTAAAGGAATGTAAAAATGTAGAGACAATAATAAAAGGGAATAAGGTTTGAGAAGCATCACAGTGGATAGAGCAGAGAGGGAGAAGGTATGAGTCATCACGTTCTACGCAGTCACTGCCAATCTTTTATGTTTATATTCCAAATGAATTGGCGCTGTCTTGAACTCCTTTCATTAGCGTCCCTTTTAACTCCCCTTCCAGTGCAGTGCACTTTGTCATTCAACCCACACTTTGCTCAGTATTTTTTAATTCCTTTGAGCTTTTTTCTCTGCAGGCTTTCTTACAGTGCCACCTGTACTGACTTGGTTCTGATTAAAACTGTCAAATCAAGCTATGGCCATAGTTATTAAGTAACACGCGAAAGGACTTATATAAAACAAGGAGACCCTCATAGTTGAGTGGCTTTTACAAGCTTTTACGTTGTTACGAATGTCTTACTATGTAAATTTTATAGGCCAAAGGAGATACTGATAATTTTCATGTCAAGCATTTATGAGGGACTTCTTCATATTTTTTAGCACACTAAAGACATTTGTGCATTTGTGCAAGAGGATGAAATAATCATACTTTCAGATTTAAAATTAAGGCAAAGGATGATGAAATTTAGAAGGTGATATGTTGCACTGCTAGCAGTTCAAAAGAATGATAAATGCTATCTAAATCGTCATTTAATAATCTCATTCTAAAGCCAGTTGGTATCTGAAGTATGCTTGCAATTTGCAAGAAATAAATTAAGGTAGCATTTTGTTTTGTAGTGAGCATGGCTTTAAGACAAGAGCCAGCCTTGTCCCACACAACATGAACAATATAAAATGAGAGCACCGGTTAAGAATAGCATCTGTGGTTATATGGGATGGAGGAGGAATAAATAGCTCCCTGTCTACTACTCTTTTAGGGTAGAGTAATGTATAAACGGATGTGTGCTCTTTGGGACAGGGTTTTTCTTTTTCACTGGAAAAGGCTGGAAGCCATATGTAGGCAGATAAGGAAGTCATCGCATTTTTAGTAACTATGTGGGGGGAGGGATAGACATCTGCTGATTTGCCTTCAGCTGTGGAATCTCTAAAATGAGTCTGTCTTTGAAGCCATAATATAAATTTTGGTCGGGGAGAATATGTAGTGAGATATGGCCTATTTGCTGTGGTGATTCCTTCTTTTCTAGTCTTGTGAAGATAAGAACAAGAGTAATGAAAGTAACAAAAAATACGGGTATTTCTTTTTGTCTAGATCAGTTTATACACACCCAAATGCTGCCAAACCAGCACTATTGCCAACCCGAAGCATTCAGAAGTAATAAAGTCCCTGAAAAACTGCTACTTTATTGGAACATACGAGGCTTTAAAATATGTGAGTTAGGAGAATGAAGGCACATGAAGCCAAATATTTTTTCATTTTCCTCTTTCTATTTGAAGAATTATTTTTTTCCTAAATGTTATCAAGTAACTTTTGTTACTTTGTTATCAAAGTATCGCTTTTTCTCTTTCCTGTTCCCATCAATTGTAAATTAGATTCTCACCTAATCATGGTGTTAGTAATAAATACACTATTGAGATTTAATATTTTAAAAGCCCATGTCAGTAACTGGGAAGTCTGTTAAGAGCACTTATGGTTCCATATATAAACTATCCGGTCTGGTAACGGATTTGGGCAAAATGAAAAACATCTTGAGCAATCAGGCATATCTTCCTTATGGAATAAATATCAATTGTGTTAACAATTTTCTGGTTTTTTTTGAAGCTACATAGAATGTTTTGGGCTTAAGAACAGCCTTTTTGCTGGGCAGATATTTTTCTTCATTTGTTGAAACTCTCTGCTGTATTAAATCTGCCGTGTGCAAGGGAGCTCGTGCTATGCAGGTGTTCATCCACGGCTCCTAGCAGACCTAGTTAAGCAAATCACACATGTGAAAGATACGGTGGGAAATAACGAGTAAGACACACGGTGCTCACGCCTTCTTCTTGTAGATGTGGATATTCACATCTCTCATCCTGAGAGCTTTTTGCCTTCAGCTGAGATGCAGCATCTTCCTTTAATCAAGGTCACTAGTATTGAAATTAACTGTACTATTGGTCCAAAATTTGCAAGTGCCTTCCCTCTGTAAAGGTTTATTGATGTGAACTCTTGTGGTGCAGTGAGAACTGTCTGTCTCTCTCTCTCCCATTATTCAGAATAATACATAAATATGTTCCATTCCAATTAATGGGACATGAACATTTGTCAGAAGAGACATATTCATGAGCTGCCGTAAATTATTCTGTATGTATATACTTAAATGCTTGTTGGAACAGGGTAATAGTGATCTGCTTACTACTATGTTAGAGTCTGAGTCAGTTACCGTTGAGTTATGCCTCCTACTTTGAGGCACGAGTAGCGTGCAAGTGACTCAGGCACACGGTACCTGCTTTTGCAGTGAGTCATGGGTTGAAATGGGAACAGAATAATTTTGGTTTAGTATTTTACATAATCAAAACCTTGCTTTGATTTTTTTTTTCTTTTTTTCATCTGAGAAATCCTTTTTGAAGTAATGCCATTCTTTTTAATTGAGAGACATTTATGTAGAGGGAAATCAATTACTTTACCTAGGACTATATGTTAGGGAGATATTCTTTCAGTTCTCTTATGGGCGTCATCTTCTTGTTCCCCTCTGCCTATAAAGCTGTGATTTTAGTTTTTTTCCTTTGTTCTATTAATTGACCTGTGTTTTTGCAATGATTCTCCTGCCCTTTCTACTTCTAATCTCTGAATTCGTAGTATGATAAAATGCCAAAATTTAAATAAGAAAATATTAGCATATGTCTTTTGTAGTCTGATATTTTTCAGAGTAGGAATGTGTATATTATGTTAAGACAGGTTATGTAATTGTGTTCTTTTATCTGGCCTAGGGATTGATTTGCTTGGAAATTTTTTGAAGAGAGAGCAAGCTCACTTTTTTTTGCATGAGCTTCTTAAAGCTATTTCTCCTCCTTTTTTCTTTTCTTTTTAGCTTATTAGAAAATGTTATCATGCGTGCTGGCAGATCTTCACCTCAGTGCAAGTGAAGAAGAGTACAACCATTGTGCTCATCTGCCTTCAGCTGATAACCGAGATGTATTTAAAGGGCTCGTTATAACGGTATTTGGGATTTCATAATGCAAACTGTAGGTGATGATAAAGCTACTGATAATTCAGAATTAGTCTTTAGCTTTCTTACTCTATGACATTAAGAAAAAATCAGTGTTGTTATTCTGCCCTAATTCTAATGAAATGTATTGAGTTTTTCTTTTCTGTAGTTTCATTTTAGTCTCATATTATAACATTGGCATAACTGACTGAGCGTTGAGAACCTGTATTAATTCAGGTGATAAAGACCTTAAGAGAGCTGGTGAGTTAGGCTTCATAGGCAGTATTGGACTCTACTGGCCTAGCATAAATTTTACTCCAATAAATGTTTTTTCTGAAGTTTGGTTAATATAATTGAATTCTCATTAAAAGAAGGTGCTTATTAAAAGCCATTAAACCCATTTGCTGTAGTGATCTTTTATACTGCAAGCTAATGAAATAATTTTCCCTTGGTTTCTTTTTCTTCTTTTAAAAAAGATATATGATATATGGAAAGGACATATATCGTATATATAAATAAAATAATTTATTGGACTAAAATTTACATATGTATAAAAGGTATTTAAATATATTAAACAAATTGCTACATATGACTAGAAAATATATTAAAATTTTATTAACATTTTTTAGTGTATATATATAAAAAATGAAAAGTAATTACTAAAAAGGTGTAGCCCTGAAGAAGTGAGAATTACAAATTGCACAAAGTTGGATTTTGTGGATCCGTTTCTGTGCTTCTTTAAGGTCACCTACCATTGCTGTCATCTAAAGTTAAGACCACCCTCACGTGTCTCTGCCTTTCCTCTGTTTCACTTATGGCACAAACGTTCTTGGGACAGGAGGAAACATCCCTAGTGTTGAGCCCAGTTGCTCTTCTCATCTGGTTTACCATCCAGCTGCACGAATGCTGGGCTTGGCTGGCAAAGTGCAGCTGGGGTCACCGGAGATGGTTGGTTTTGACAGCACTGGGCTCAAGTGAGCTCTAGGTGAGCGTGAAACTGTTCTGTCTTTCAGGACTGGTCCTCTGCAGCTTCTTTTTCCTCTGCTTCCAAGTCCACTTTCCCAGCACTGTCTCCCTCCTCATCCTCTTTCTTGGAGGAAGGGTTGATGGAAAGGCATCGGTGGGTTGATTTGAGGAGTAGTCCCTGTTGCTATACTGGCGCTTTCCTGCCAAGCTCACTCCTGAGTTTACTGTAGATTACCTTCTCCTGCATCCTCGTCTTCATGCCTGTCACTGAGAACATCGTGGGCTCCCGTGCCATATTTGTGTGGATAGTTCAGCAAACTTTCACTGACTGCATGGTAGCACATGCCTGTGCATTCTGGGATGAATTTCATTAGAAATGTGAAACCCAGGAAAAATACAATTAAGCTTTGGGCAGAAAGCTATAAATCATTGGCATAGTGGGTTTAAAAAAATCAAAAATAAAAAAAGCCTAGTTATTGAACATATTCTTGTTATGCCTTTATTAGGAGGTTAAGCAACGGATGATGGAATGGTTGTTAACGGAGGTCTCACTGTGTTAATTTACCTTCTGTCATCTTGGTGATGGTTTGCAACAACCACATAATTAGTGATTCTTGACTCTGATGCAATACTTCTAAATTTCCTTTAAAGGAAAACCAGGGTTTTCTAGCCAGTAAAGGGAATGTGACACACTGTCTTTTTGCAGACTTTAAGCACACGTCTGTATATGTATGCATATGTATATGATATATATATAGGCACACAGAGACGTACACCCACCACTTCGATTTTAGGTAAGACATCTGTTGTCGAAACAGCTAATTTAACATGAAACAGAAGTATACTGCAAGGAAAGTTGAAACTGCACAAAGCTATTACCAAATTATTAGCAGTTTATTATTTGATATCAAGTACTTTGCTTGACCGTACAAGAAGAATGAAAGGAAATAAACACCTGGAGCAAGAAAACAGAATAAAGCAGCAGAAAGGAAATAGAACCTGAGAGGGGAAAGGAAAGAGAACTGGCAAAGTAGCTGGTAGTGCCTACACTGACATACTGTTAACAAGTATGACGTGGGGAAGGGCTGAGTGTTGTTTTAAGTGATGAGGAAGACAGCAGGAAGCATATAGGAAATGTTGGTTTGGTCTCTCTGCATTTCACTTCATAAAAAATGCTTTGCTAGCGAGCCAGGGGGTGAAAGGCTAAGAACAAGCGTACAACTTTTGTTTGAAATAGCTGATTTTGTCATCGGGAGGCTCAAGTTTTTTGTACCAGTGTCAGCAAATCATTCTAAAAGATCCTGTGGCACTACCCTGAGGAAAAGGAGATAGCAGTTAAAAGAAGAATACTGATAGATTTTTATATTTTTTTGCTGGATTTGTGAATTTCATGTCTTTTTTCAAGCTGTGACTATTAATTTCAAATTAATCAGATAAGTTTTTGTCAATCAAAATGACATGTTTTGGCAAGTTTGAAGATTAAAACAAATATTCCCACATCATAGAGGACACTTAACAGTTAGTGAATGTAACGATACGTTCTTTGGGCCTGATTTGTGTCCTTACTGTTTCCAAATGAGATCGCACTGGGATTTAATTAGAGCTGAACAGTCGTCATGGCATAGCAGCTGTTCAAGTCACAGCCAAGTTCGTCTGACAATTGCTTTTCCACACCTTCAGAGAAACCAACACAGTTCACAAACTGCCCTAATATTGTGAGCACTCAGAATTTTCCTGTGAGCATCTTTTTTTCATTAAGGTTACAGCTTTTGGAATCAAGTAAGAACCTCAGCTCTCCTTTCAAATAAAAAAGCTTACATTTCCTTTCAAGGGAGTCAAAAACACACAACAGATAAAAATAATCATGTATACTATTTTCCTTAAAATACATGTTTCTCTTAGAATTTAGGGATCTCTTCAGCCAATCTTGTGATTTTATCAGGCCTGTGACTCAGAGTTTTAAATTTATTTATTTATTTATTTGATTTATAATTATTCTAAGTTTTTGCTCTAACAGATTTTGTCTTCCCACAGACTACCTCCCATCTGTTCAGGGTAATGGGTTTTCTGCCTCTACTAAGAAAGGAGCATATTGCAGGATTTGAGTGAGAGATTTTACCTTAAGAAACCACTAGTCCTTGGAGTCTGCTTAAACTTGGTTGCCAGGACTA
This sequence comes from Arenaria interpres, assembly GCA_013399435.1. Classification (NCBI taxonomy): domain Eukaryota; kingdom Metazoa; phylum Chordata; class Aves; order Charadriiformes; family Scolopacidae; genus Arenaria; species Arenaria interpres. The sequence continues at coordinate 95,857 of VXAK01020931.1, forward strand.
CTCCATCCAAAGCAAATAGGATACAAAATTTGAGATCCTCAGAAAATTGAGAACTATAGCCTGCCTACAGAAAGAGAAGAAAGATATGTGTGATAATGAAATGTAAACTTTGTAAAAACATTGTGATTGAGAAGCGTTCAAGCTCTCAAGTCTTAAATAAGCGTAGGTGGGTGGGTGGGAAGAAGGGAAAAGAAGTGAGAAAGTGTGAATCCAGGGATGAGACAAAAAGTTGTAATACCTTTTATGGGGGGATAGTACAAAAAAAAAAAAGACTCAGTAAATTCTAAATCAAGTGATGCACTTGATACTGTCTCCTGTTAGAACTGAGTTCTGATTAATCAAAGTATCATAATATTGTGGTCTTGAATTAAGCCCTTAAAAGAACTACTTTCTTCAAGCTGTCAAATCCAGAAACGATGCTCAAACTACGATGATTTGCACGAGTATCAATAGGATGAAGTGTTTTAAGACTTGGCCTCTACCTTTGAAGATTGTGTTTTTAAAAAACAGTAATTTAGAAAGCTTCACATTTGCTGTTCCTTCATAAATCCTTCCCTTCCTTTGCTGTGACGCACTCTGTGCTTGTGTTTCATTTCCAGCTGGGGAGTGAGGGTGTAGGGGTCAGGAGACAGTCTCGGTCTGGCTGTGTGCTCATCAGGGGTGGTGGTCTGTGGCTGGTTTGGGCCGATGAGAATGAAACAGTCATTCGTGTTCTTTGGGCATTTTGAGATTCCTTGGAATAGATGCATAGCAGGGCTCCGCTGTTCGATACTCCGTTCTTCTGCCTACTTTGCTTATTGAAAGAGCAGCTCTCTGGCTTGTATTTTAGTAAGCAGAGGTGATGCTTGTTACTGAGGAGGCACGTGAAGTGTGTTCTGAGAGAGAAAGGGGGATGATGTGGCTCAGCCTGAGGTATGGATTCTGTAGCGGGAGGCTCTGGGTGTGCTGGAGTACTTCGTGAGTGTCATTAACAACTGTGGAACACCTGTGAGAGAAAGGGCAATATTAAGCCCTACCAATTAGTTGCTTCCTCAGCAGCCAAGTGCAAAATACAGTCCAATTTGTGATAACACTGTGGAAGTGTTTTCAAGATATTTTTGTAACTGGGAATCGTGTATGTTTGAACTTGCAATAATGACCTTCTGTTTTCTCTTGGGCCCACCAAGGAAATACTGCGTTGGAAAGGGTTGCTCACCTCAGTTTGTGCCTTTTGGAGCACACGTATTGTAAATATGGTGTTCTGAGTTGCTTTTAGGTTCCCTGTCCTGCAAGAAGGAGTGTATACTAGGAGTGAAGTGATAGTTTGAGTGGAAGTTAGTAAGGGAAGGAGAGGGTTCAGACCTCAATAGCGTCAGCCTCCTCTGTCAGACCTTTCTGTCCCCAAGGGCTGATGTCAAGATTTGGACGCGCAGTCACAAGGCCAGTCCTCACTTTGGTGGGAAAGAAGGATTTAGTGTCCTGCATATTATGAACATTGTGTAGTTTTGCTTAGTTCTTTATTGTTTCTACAGATACCTAATGATACACTGGATTGAAAGTGACCATGTGTCCTGTTTTTCCTTCCAGATGAATGATGCAAAAAAAATGGTACCATAAATGACTACTGAGAATTTTCCAGTTTTATTTGTCTCACGATTTTGGACATCTAGACCTGGCCTGTATTCAGTTCTGAGCATAAGATTGCAACTGCTCTTTTTCTCTAGCCTTCCCTGTCAGATGGTCAGCACTGTACCTGTGTGTCCTCTTAATTTATGAAAAGCTGCACTGGAGCTCAAGTTGTGAAAGTTCATTTGTTTTATTTTAATCTAAGATGCAACTGAGGAAATTCTTCAGCTGTTTCTTCTCCCTCAGAAATTTTGTAGAAGCAGAGTTATAATGCACAATAGGTAGCAATAGTAAATAGATGGAAAGTACTGTTCAAACTACTTTTAGTTTCTCCAACTTTATTTAAAACAATTAATATTTCAGTTTAAAATGAAACCGCCACTGCTTTTGAATTAATACTTTTTGATGGGCAAATCGTTAAGTACGTCAAACTAAATTATCATTTTTTTTTTCCCTCTGAACTTTTATTTTTCTGGCGCTTCAGTTCACAGCGAAGTCTGCCCAGCAGATGGCAGTGCTTGACCGAAATGGAGGTGTAAACCTGCTCTGGGCACTTTCTGCAGAAGCCCTGATTCGCTTACGGAGATTCGTTGTTATATCAATGCAGATGCATTATTATATACAATGCATTGTGTAAATTAGTTCCAGCAAAGTAGTGAAAGTGGACATCCTAATCAAGTTTAATGAAATTGCTGAAGATTCAAAATTGCGTAACAAGAAGCAGAATTTTTGTTTTAAGGAATCCTGATTGAATGGACAGAATTTGAAATGCTTTTAAGATAAATACCCATCATCATGATAGCCTTTATTAAATGTCACTATGATTTGTTTTGAGTGCCCTTAAATCTTGATGAAGGAATCTGTTCTTATTTACTACATACCACTGGTGCATGTTACGCATATATTATAAAAAAAAATGAGATCCGCTAATAAGAAATCTTTAAAAAAAGAAAAAAAATTACATAATATTCTGTCTGTAACTCAAGAGTGTGAATTTCTTTTGAATTACCTGCTGGGCAGTGGAATGTGGCAAGCAGTTCATGAGAATGGAGAAACGCAGACTACAGGAGCTTAAATGAAGCTATTGAACGTAATGCTCTTGAGGTTTGTTGCCGATTGCTCTAGAAAATAGATGTTGTTACAGAAAGTAAAGCTACAAAAGCTGCTGGGGATAAGAATGAACCCAGGAAGTGGCATACACAGGACCAAAGATAGAAAATACTGACTTCAAAAGTAGTCAGAAATATTGTGCTGATTAGCTCTGAAAAGAATAATAGCCATGTCTGCAAATCCTGCTGAATTTTCTTTTGATTGTGTGGTTGGAAGTTTAGGGAATACTTGCTCATTTTGTTTTCTTCTGGTTTTTTTTCTTTTCTTCTTTTTTTTTTTCCTCGTTCACAACACACAAAAAAAGCAGGATTTTAGAGAAAACGGGCAGTCTGCCACTATGTGGGAGTTTGATACGAGAGTTGTCTCAAAGCAATTGCTGATATAACTACAGGCTAATTTGTGTTGATGCAGTAGCAAGCTAGAAGGAGTGCAGCAGCCTTTCCTTCTCAAGCAAATTAAACTTGCAGTATGGATGTCCTGGGTCGCTGATTCTGAAAGGTTTTCAACACATGCTGAATTTTTCTCCCAACAGGCCTGATTGTAGAATAATCAAGAAAATATTCTTACTCTGAAATGCTGTTATTTGTTCATGTTTTGTTTACTCACCAGGATGATCATCCTTGCCCAGAGTCATAAATTCACCAGCAAAAATATTTACCAGTAACTAGCTGCAGATTTTGGCTCTTACGTAAGGAGGGCTTGCACACGCCTGCTACTTCCATCTTTGCCAAATGGCAGTGTCTTCATGGGAAAAGTACTCCCGTCTTTTTCTCTAACGACTCCCGTCCAAATGAATCAGTGCCATGGACTGCAGACTTGTGGTTGCCCGAGGACGCATTAGCGGAGAGGTGACTAGTATTATAAGCTGGCCACTTCCCATTAGGGACCGAAGCGGGTGGGTGTAGCCCACAAAATGACGTGGGGCTGGATTCAGTTCATCTCTTGGGCATCCTTTGACTAGCGCGCTCTATTGTCGCCAACTCAATTTAAAGCAGTCTTTCCACGGTACAGCTCCTGGAGGGAAGAGCTGCTCAAATCTCTGAGATTTTGGAACAGCCTTCGCTATTGTGTGCAAAAGAGAACGGGTCCCGTGCTCACTCCTGTAGGCACTGGGGGAATTTATCCCATAAATTTGAATCATTCAATTAGGAAATTATTACAACTATTGCTATGCTTTAATATATGTCAAAAGAGAATGCTTGTTTGGATCTTAGTTGTTTCATGTCTGTTACGCTACCATTTTTTGGGCAGTGAATCTCGTATTTGAGAGCATTTAGTTGTGCAAAAGAGCCAGTAGTGCTCAGCTGGGCAGGGGCAGAGAGGTTGGAATCTAGTCCCAGTGTTCAGCAATTGCCTCTGCTCCTCAGGGCTGGGAGGCACTGGGAGGGCTGCCGGGGCGCTTTGCAACACAGCCTCATCAGGGGGTTTCTGCCCAAAAGCTTGGCACAGAGCTGGGATTCGGAATCCCAAATTTGAGGTACAGTGTACTGTTACGTATTGCTCCGCTTTTGGAGGCAAGTGTGACCTGAGTGTAGCGCAGACCTTGCGTGGGGTAGCCGGTGCGGCTGTACAGCACACACTTGGAGCCGGGGGGACTCATTTGATTCCAGGATCCATTAAGCACTAAAAACTCATACCACTTTTGTTTACAAATAATGAAGGTTTGAGCAATTGTGGGATTTTGTATTATAGTAATGCACAGTTCAACCAAAATAAATGTATCGCTATTGGAGATTTTTTTTTTTCATTAATTCAGCTCCTGATTTTAGATGCACTATAAACAAAGAAAGTGTTTGCACTTAGATACTACTTCCATGAAAGTTATTGTCAAGTACCCTGGTCATGTTTCTCATCTGTAATGACTTCTCCTTTGTCACATATCCATGAGACTTACATGTTTTGTATTACAGATCCCCATAGACTTGACTTGACTTTTATGGACTGTTCTTATGTAAGAATTTTTAAAGCCCGTGTTCCCAAGGTCAGCCTCACCTGGGGAAGGGGTGGGTAATGCTTCCAGTCCAGTGTATTGGTTGTGGTGCCGGTTTACCACAGAGAAAAATACCATTCGCTGACTTCAGCAGTAGTGGAAAATTCTATTATTCTCTAATCCACAGTGGGAAGCTGAAAATCCTCAGGAACACAGGCTCTTACTTATTTGGCTTTTTAGACAATATTAAAATTGATAAACCAGACATGGATATTTTAAGTACAGACAAAATTATATGTGATTATACTTTTAAGTATAATATTAAAATACAGGGTGGTTAGATGAGTTTTATGACATAGTTGGGAAGCTTAATTCTGAGCAGAGGAGACTATTCCTTTCAGTGAATAGGGTTCGAGTATTGCTAAAATGTATTCCTTGCTGTGTTTTCAGATCCCCCCATTCATGCACATTTTGCAGGAGTTACTAAACAAGTACTTTATTTTCAGGTCTTTGCTGATGTAGTATTCTGGTTGAAAACAAAATGCTAGCAGTAATTTGTTAGGGTAAAAGTCGCAATACGTCTGAAAGTATGACCAGAGTGGAATATATGGAGGTACCCTGGGAATGGCAAAATAGTGATCTGCTCCACCTTTCCATGTGTTCCCCTGCAGAACATGGCATAAAATGTGGTTTAAAAAAAAAAGCTGAAAAAACAGCATTCTGGATCTTTCTCCAAAGCTTGTGGGTAGATAAAATGTTTGTTTCTGAAGCTCATTCTTCCATAATAACAAATTAATGTGTTTGTTCTGCTGAGCAGAGTGCATGAAATCCTTCCTTCCTTGGGGGGAATTGCACTGGAGGTACCATCCAGCTTTGTGATACAGTGGGAATCTTATTTAGAGTCAGAGGAGGCTGTCATGAAGCCAGTGGAAACTGTGTGTATGTGCATCCATGTGCGTGAGGGAGAAAATAATCCTTTAATAATATTGATTAATTCAACTTCAAATAGGAAAGGAGCATACAAAGCACTAGCAATTGCTATTCGTTTCATCCCTGTTGTCAGTGATTAATTTGCTTGTGGGTTTTTGCTAATGCTGCGGTAAATACATAGAGACTGTCTGTACTATTGCTGTTAATATGCTTTTTCTAGTAGATCTAAAACTATTTACAAGTTAGGTTCATGCTAAACGCCATGCCTAACGTCCAAGATTACTCGCAAGCGTACACCTAGCTTTATGACAATGAATTATTTCCCTTGCTTTCAGCCTGTTCCTGCGTTTGCTGCCTGGCCCTGCTGCTCTTTCAAAGAGGGGTCGATATCTTAAAACCAGTAAAGCCAGAAAGATGACCGTGGATCTGTATTTATCTGTGATTGGAAACAATTTTTCAGCCTATCTGATATACGTTTCTTTCTACAGAAGAGGGCAGCAAAAGCCATATACTCTTTCTTTACTTCGTCTGTGAAGATGCTAGACCAACTTACCTAAGTAGAGCTATGAAGACTAGGTTTTCTAATTGATCTGCTCAGGGAAACAGGGCACCACATGACTGTCATAAGTATAACGATAAAAGCCTAAGTTTCAGTTGCATGAAAACAAATTGAAACATCAAAAACTGTTTTACACCAATTATTTGGTGTCTTGATTCAAATGGGTCCTCCAGTATTCCTCTAACATGAAGCCAATGATAGAATTGGAAGAGACTCTGGATCTACATGGTGAAGGTGAAAAGATCTCGGAGGAGAAAGATCAAAGCAAATGCCGATCCATGAAAAATCTTTTTATCCTTCACTCATTTAAATCTAGTTCAGTATTGGGGGGACCATGGAAGTATTGCTGCAAGCATGTGAACGGCTTGTGTGTGTCCCTCTGGAAAAAAACACTTGGACTTGTCTGTACCATCACTGCTGTTCTCTGCAAAAGCCAATCTGTTGATGGAGTGTTGTTGCACGTGCATGTGTATATATAGATATATATATGTATGTATATCTCTAGTAAGACATTCTGGCACTTGTGGCAATCCTTTCTTCTTCCATTACCCCGTATTTCCCCTGGATCTTGTCCCTGTGTGGTGCTGAAGATTTAAGGTTTGACGTTAAGACCAGAAGTTTGATGTTGTACTTGGTCTGGTTTAGCTACGAGCTGTGGCTGAGGGGCTGGTGCTGTGTGTCTCTCCGCTTCGATACGTCCCCCTCTTTCCCACCTCATCTTGACTAGTCTGTTCAGAATCTCTTCTATAAGACAAGTGCAGAGGGGAACAAGCTGGAGAGGGTTTTAAGATACACTTTCTATATTAAGTGCAGGATCATCAAAGGTGAAAATTCAAACAACGTGATAGCCCAACACCTTACATATGAAGTATCGCCTTGTAATGTCTCCAGCTGTAAATGATTCCAATTTCCTCACCTCACAGAGTCACACATCATGCTTAGAGGCATTTAAAATGCCTTAGAGAATTGAGTCTAAATAGAAAAATTAAAAGGCTGATAAATTTCTACTGAGGAGTTTATCGGTAACATGGATTCGGGCTCAAAGATCTTTTCATTCCATGCTGGTTTTATGGCATTTCAGATGTTGTCAGAAATAGCCTTCTGTTAGTGTAAAGTCTTTTACACTCAATTTATTTTCTTTACCTAAACAGCAGAAAAGTAAACTAAAATATCTCTAGATGCTATTTCTAGATGGTTTGGGTTTTTTCTGTCATAAACTAATCATCAGTGGCTGTACCATGTGACATTTTTGCTACTTACTCAAGATAATTTAGAGTGCCTTACTTTCTAAACAGTAGAATTGCTCATTAACGGTTTGTACTACTTTATCTTTGTCAACAGAATGGGAAGTTGAAAAGGATGAATGGCTTGGTTGTGGAGAGACAAATAGTTGGTAGTTGGAAATGAGAAATCTAACGTTGTTACTTTAGCTTGTAATATTATTACATTGGCTATAGTAGATAAGATGAAGGAATTTATATCAACTGGTGCAGGATATGCAGTTTGAGTCTCGTAGCACTAAGAAAAGAACCTTTAAAACCTTCATCAGTACTCAGCACGGTAATATTTCGTAATTTGGCTAGTGGTGTTTTTCTCTGTAGAAGTTGGGACTTTGTGTTCATCTCATGAGTACAAAATATTTTTGTGAACCTAACCATGGGAAAGTGCAGTAGCTGTTCTAATGAGTCTAACAGATTTGGAAAAGGTTATAAGATGTTGCATCACATATGAGGTCTTCTAGTGATGAGGGAATGAGCATTTAAAAATAGTTTCATTTGTCATCTAATTTACAAAAAAACAGCCCACAGAAATTACATCGTGACTATAAATCTTGCACAGAAGCAATGGGCTAATGGTAAATATTACCTAATGGGAAGTGTGGGGTTTTCAGACATTACCAGAAGGGCAGACAAGCGTTTGGTCGTGAAAGAGTTTTTGTTTCACCTTGAGTGGGCAGAAAATCAGGCATTTTCAGTAAAGCGTGCTGTTCAAAAGACCCAGAAAATTCAAGCTCAAATGAGAGATTCAGGAGTAGGAGGCACTTTCTTCTTGATTAGATCTGTAGTGAGAACACCATATTCAGGCACAGAACAGAGTGACAAATGGAAGGGCTCCTGATTTAAACAGCAAAGATGGTTCTTGGGCTGGAAGGTCTGTGCTGTGGAAGAATAAAATGGCTCTGTTTTGTTTAAATAATCAGAGTAAAGGGGATAACATTCTGATATACGCCAAGGGGACAGATAATTTGTTAAAAAGAAAAGGCTAGTAATAAAATAGGAGAGGAGAGCTGAGGTTGCATCGGAGATTGTAGAAGCCTCTGAAGGTACCACATACAGTGCTGTTCTGAAAAAAATCCCTTCTGTAGAAGGAGGATATGCAGCACAGAAAGGGAAATGGAATAATTGCTGCGTAATAAGCTTGTGTTCTTTATTTCTGGATCGTTTATGCTTTCTTTTTTTGATACGCTTTTAGAGCTCAGTCTCTTTGGGCAGCTTCTCACTGTCTGAGCAGGAAAATCCTCCACTGTCAAAGACTGCACACAAGAGATCTGCTTTTTAAGCCTGTATTTAAAGAAGTTCTTTGCTCCAAGTTAGAGCAGTCAGGGAAGGAAAGCCCTGTACAGGAGGAGGAGTGTTTCCTACAGACATCTTCTACTGCCCCATTAGGTGTGCGCTGCTGGGGTAGCTGTGCTTTCGTGGTCCCTAATAAAAGTAGGTAGAGCAGTGATGAAGAAGCCTGTAGCTTGATAGAATTAACCATGTGGTAAGTTCCAATATTAGGCCATCTGGGATGACTCCATCATGTGCTAATATGCTCTAGGACCCTAAGAGCTTGGTTTTATTCCTAGTAATTCTCTTGCCGTATGTTACGACTGACAAGTTTGATATAGGAGTAGTCGGGACAGTGATTTCCAGTAAAGATACACAGTTGAAACTGAGACATATTGTACTGGTGGAAACAATAGGATACAAAAAAATATAAATGGCCCTGTTGTGCCATTGGGCACAGAAGAAAATGTTCAGAAATCATTTCTATTGTGACCTCAATACATTCAATAATAGGCTAAAAGCTAGGCCTTTTTTTTATATGAACAGTGTATTTTCCCCTTCAAGAGGCTAGGCTGTGATTTAGAATGAAGAGCTGCATTAATTGTGTCTTGCCTGTCGTACTGGGGAAAAAAGTTGTTTTTATGAAACGAATGAAGTTTCAGTTAGGATTTCTGTGGATTGTTGGATAACGCAGTGAATAACTGGGAGGAGCAATCCGTGCTTCCACTGAACATGACGTTTCATCAAACGGAGTGATTAACAGCAAAATTTAACTGGCCTGATACAAAAGTCAGCTATGGAACCTGTTAAAATAAGCCATGCTGCTTGAGAGCCAGTAAAATGTGCTGCTCATCAAATCTACAGGCTCCTGGTAATGGAGATTATAATTAATCTAATAAAGTCCAACTCAACAGGGAGCACTACCAGAAGTCATGCATTTGCTCTGTTTTATCACTTACTTTGTGATGATGGTTTGCTTCTTTTAAGGCAATTTCTGTACGAAGTAATAGCTTGAGAACTGTGACTGGTTTAGGTGAGAGTGAAATACTGGCTGGGTCAAGTGCCAAAAGTATAACTTCGCAGTGCAGGAAAAAATAAGAACGCATTTTAAATCCAAATCAGTAGTCGTCTGCCACAATCTTTACATGCATATGGTAATTTCAGCGATGGAGTTATTTGAGGCTGCTGTGTCTGTATGTGTATGTGTACCTTACCTTGCTTGAAGTGAATAATGCTGGCTGTTTATAAATGCTGACAGTCTGCCATTTCTGTGCTGTAGAGGGTGCTGCTCTTCGAAATGATGAACAAAATTCTGCCCTGATATACTCAACCAGCACTATAGTAATTTTGGAGCATCCAATCTTGTTATTGGTAGGATCAGTAATTAGTTCCCCGTTCACTGTTGAGACGTGCCCAGAAATCAGTGTTCAGATGGGGCTGAATCCTGGGCACGTTGTTATTTGTACAGAAATTGGGCTGAAAGAGCTGCACTAAATTGACACGTGCAAATTGGAGCGTGTAAGGGTCTGGAGGGCTGTGGAAAAAGGAGCGTTACACACACGGGTGGTGCTTTGCAGAGCTGGACCCCACGTGTGTGCTGGATGCTTGCTTTCAGCTGCATTAAAGACTCTTGCTGAAAAGCTCTGCAGTGGGGTGTTAAAGAAAACTGAAGAAGTATAGACCTGTTGCATGTTAGCATATTATTTTCCTGATTTTCCTCTTGATTTTGCTGCCGGTGGAAAGTAGCAGCAGTTTTAATTCTTTGTTCATTTACATGGAATGAAAGCACTTTGGTTTCACGGCACAGTTAAGGTACTGCAGAGTTGTATGTAGATGCTGTGTAGTTTGAGGGAAATGCTTCAGGTCTTTCTTATGTATTTGAAACGTTTTTAGTGATTACACCTTCATTCGTTGTCCTTGCCAAAGCACAGTAAATAGTTTAAGTTCATAATCATCAACAATGGGCAGCCTTGGGGTACTTGAATTGGGGCGTATTTGTTTTGTTAACTTTACTGGTGCTGACAGCTCATCTTCTTAAACGCCTTCTCTCGAGATCCTGACCCCGAGAGCGTTGCTTCCTTTCTGTGGGGGTGCTCCCAGAGGTGATACACGGGTATTCCCTGCGCAGTGTGGACAGCAATAGGATGTAACAGAAATTTCAAACTACAATAAGTTCTGTAAATCAATAACCCAAAGAATTCTTTCCCCATCTCCCCTCAGGAAAAAAAAATAAATAAATTTGAACACATAATAAATGTCTTTATAATAGCCTTGCCCATTTCTCATATTACAAATAAATAATTGAAACGGGGCATGACTGTATTTCCTAAGTACAGTAAATAAAATGAAAACTAGGTTCTATTTCACAGCAAACTCATGCTAAGAATTTTTTAGATTTCGTTCTGAAATGACTGAGTCATGACTTCTTGTTGTAAGTCAATTTTTAGAGATAGCAAGATAAATTCTTGCAGTTTGTGGCTTGATATTTGGAGAATATTAATGAATATTATTAGGAAAGTTGTTGGTTAATCGTTCTTTGAAATTATTCTCTAAATGTTTAAATGTCACATTTGTTTTCAAGGCTCAGATTGCTTAACCTCACTACTTGCTGTTTATTTTCAAAGCCGAAGTCATTTGTTGAAAGGTGAATCATGCCAGAGTTTGTTTAAAGCTTGCCTCATTCAAATGGTGTTTAAGTAGAAAGACTGAATTTAAAGGAATAGCATCTCACTAATTAATAATTAGCTGATGTTTTGAGCACCATTCAATATGTGCAATGGACTTAGTGTTAATGAATTGAAGAGTCTCTCTGACTCTTTGTGGTTTCCTATTTTCATTTCCTCTCATAAACCAATAATCAGTTGGTGATATTTGTTAAGGTAAGTGTTGTAGGAGGTTTAATCTCTATATATGATCAAGTTACCATTCAACTTTGGAGAAACTGAGTATTACTCTGTGTTCCTCGGTGTTCAAGAGGCAGCTTCACTGTAACATTTATTGTGTTGTGTTGCTGACATAATTCTATTTAAATTAAATTTGTGTTATGTGATGTTCAGTAATGTATTTACCCCACCTGCATCGGAAATAAAATCTAGGAGCTCATCTTGTTCCCAGTAAAATTCAACAATAACATTACTATTAAATTCATGGGCATCAGAGTTGGAGTTTTAACTATTTTTTTTTGAAGTGGCAAATCCTAGTTTTTCAAAGAGACATTTAAGCCGTCTGCTGTTACGAATGGGTTGCTCTTCTCCTGAGGCAGACGTGGATCTTTGAACGTGAGACCTTTCTCTCTAATCCATGGCTGTTGTGGACTTCTCCCAGGGTAGTACAGATGTCCCTGGTTTTCCTGCACCTGTTAGATAAACATGGTACAGCTGATGCTTCAAGATAAACAGCATTATAAAATTTGGAAAGAAAAATGAATGATGAATAGTATTTCTGTGTTAGATTTGTGATACAGTATTCTGTATAACTTCTGCTTTTGTTATTGGTAAAAATATTTGATTACATTATCCTGAGTATGCAACTCCTATAATAAAACAATAGATTTCAAACTTTGTATTTCATCTGTATTTGTTACAAGAAAACAGCATCAACCAGTAATGCAAATGCTTTCCTCGTTGTTATCTTCTTACCGATTGGGTTTTTGTACAGAATTAATTGTTGGGCAACATTTTATGATGCCCTTTCAGTATAAACACTTTTTTCTTTGCTTTTTACCGTCCATTTTCCATAATACCTGAGAGATCCTTAAGAAATACGTTGCCAAAGGCAGTGTTTTCAGTTAGTTATTATGAAGTTTGGTTCTTCCCCTACTGAATCCAATGGTGTAGCTCTTCTGTACCTCAGTGGGAAAAGGATTTTCCAAAAGCAATAGTGAATTGGCTTAATATGTAGTGCATACATTGCTTTCACTGATGAGGTAGGTTTAGTTTAGTATCACAGTGTTTTGTCAGATGTTGAAAATGGAAAAAGGCTGTTTTGCTTTGTTTATTTTAACACTTCAGAAAATGTTCCGGTTTTGAATTGTGCAACAGATTTTTGCTCACATATAATAAAAGCTGGAAAGGTGCTTTAAGCTGTGGCTTAAGGAAAGAAGGTGCAGAGACAGACTGATACCGTCTCCCTTTTCCAACCTCAGAGCGTTAGAGTAGTTCCCTTTTATCAACAGATGGGGCTTTTTTAAAATTCCCTTTTACTCCAAAGCAGATACTTGCTGCCTAAGGTATACGACTGACAGGTTCCTAGAAATAATGTCTGCTTGTTACACCTGGGAGGCTGGATCATTGAATTCAGTTCTGTTTTATCACAGCAATCCCGGTGCGTAATAATCACTCACAAAAACGCTCCTTCAGATTAATCACATTGTCTCAAGTTACAGTCCAGAAAAAGCAAAAGTGTTCAGTAAATCAGGCACTTGGGAATTTGGTGGCGACAGTCTTCAGTACCTCTGATACTTTCTTTTAAAACAATATAAAGTTCCTAAGCATAGTGTTCCACATAAACCATTTTTTCTAAATAAGCTAAGTGGATAAAGATTGACATGAGTGGTTGTTAGGGTGTTGAATTTCCACTGGCATCTATGACTTTCATGAGAGCAAGTTTGCATCTTTTTAGTGGTACTCTTTTTATGTTAATAACTTATGGTGAAATATGTATTTCATTATACTTTAGTATACACCTTAATGTTGAAAATCACATTATACATGCTTTTTATCACAAAATACTGTATGATGGAATGATAAGGATATGACGGTGTCAAAGGAAAGAGGATTATGTACGTATAGTAGGTAGATTCAATTAGTCTATGTGTTTTCAAGACACTGAAGACCATACAGGAAACTTTTATGTACCTACTAATTACAAATACATATATCCTTGATTTTCTCTCTTTCTTTTTTCCTGCAGGGCCAAGGCTTTTCGTGGAAAAAAGGTCCATGGAGAATATGACATAAAGGTTGAACAGGTAAATAAATGGCTTAATCTGAATGTTATTTTTGTATTTGTGTATTTATACAAATACATATATATGTATAAATGCATACCTTCCTGGAGGTATTTAGAAGACATGTAAACGTGGTGCACAGGGGACATGGATTAGTGGTGGACTTGGCAGTGTTAGGTTAATGGTTGGACTTGATGATCTTCAGGGTCTTTTCCAACCTGATTCCAATTCTGTGATTCTATATGCATGTATGGATAGATAGATACAAAGTCCTTTGTGTTTCAGAAAACACTCACAAGTTAAGTAGAACACTCAAAAATTTAATTATGTTTCAGTCTAATGTGGCTTTTTTCAGAGGATTCTGACCATACGTTGTACAGCGTTAAAAGCATGTTACATTCAAAAGTTGTTGCTTAGAGACCAAATTTCCCAGACAGTCCATGAATTACACGTTGCATTTCTGTATCACTAATTCATTCATTTCAGAATATGAATATACTTTGGCTGCAGTGCTAGCATGTGGGTTTTTTAAAAAAAAAAACAACAACACTAAATAAATATGGAGATATAGTCCAGGGTGCAGTTGAATTATGTTTATTTCATTGGAGCTAGATACCTGAAAGTAGGGAAGTAAACAAGTCTTTTCAATCTTAAATTCCATGAATAGATGCTACTGTAAGAAGCTTCAGTAATTAAACTGAATTGTTTTGCCATTGGAATTTCAAAGAGCGAGGGAAAATTATTACAAGCTGTGTGGATTCCACTTACCTAAATTCACTGTGATAGTGCAGCATCTAGCTCTGCTCCGTTCTCTACACCACTGAGGATCTGCTGGTGGGCTTGGCTTGGAAAGACGGAAGGCTTTGCCAGGGATCTATGGGAGTACTGAGGGAGAGATGGGAAAAAGAAGACAAGCTCTTTTGTCCAAAAATACCATTCACACCTAGATGAGACCATGCGGTTGACATTAGACACGGCGTCTCTTTAATATTAACAAAAACTGTGTGTAAGCCTAGAATTTCCTTCATATGTTCTCTTGTAGGTCCAGAACTGCCTTTAATCAGTGAGAGACTGAATGTTTCTGAACCCAACTAATCACTTTGTAACTGGTCACCACTGTGACAAGTGCATACAGAGTTATTAACAATTACTTTAGTGTTCTTTTGCCAATACCAGAGAGCATTGTTTTATTTTTATAGAGCGACCTATTGCATGCAGAATTTTCTATCACGTACTAAGCTTGTGAACTACAAAATCTATATTGTGAATCCTTGTAAATGTTTAATATGATTTATTAATTGGAGAGATGTCAGTCTCAGATTAAATAGATTTTAAATGATTCTTCAGCACTGTCAGCACTTAGACAAATATTTCAATCTCTAACCATTTGCACTGTTTCCACAATAATCTTAAAACTGCCCCTTGTGTTTAGAACACTGTAGCACTGATCCAGGAAAGATATAAGCATATGGGATTTAATGAAGAGACCTTCATGCTTGAAATGAAGCACAGACTTAGGCGGTTGAGTTGGGACAGTGGTCAGAGCAGCCAACGCTTGCCTTAACTGAGCACTAAATTCTGAAAGCCCTGAGACGGAGCTTGCTTCGGAAGACTTTCAGTGATACCATTTTTCAAGAGGAGACTAATGAGGATTCTGACACTCTCTATTCTGTATTAGTGTCCGGGATAGCAAAGACGCTTTTATTTATCCACTGGAAGACAGTTGGCTGCATTTCAATTATTCTGCTGTGTAATGTTATTGTAAAGTGCCTTGAGAGTCTAAGCTGATGAAAGACTGTGGATAAATGAAAAACATCCTGTCCTTTCCTTTCAAATAACTGTAGATTCAGAGTATGGGAGTGATTCCTTCTAAATTCCACATTTCCAGTGTGAGAAGATACTTTGAAAAAGGTCTTTATTTGTGAATTCTGCGAGTCAGTTGTTTATTAGCACCAGATCTTTTAAAAATAAGAGAAAATGTACATAAAAGAAATAGAAAAGGGTGAAGTACATGAAGAGGCAGTAAACTCTATAAGAAAATGTTCTACTTATCATGGGTATTTTAACATTGCTTTTGTACTGTTTTCTTCAAACTTTATGTAAACGTTTGTTAAGTCTGTATTAATATCTGTGATAACACCGTAAAAGCAAAGATATAATCTCCATACCTCTGTGCAGACGTGACTGAGGAAATACATTTGCTACTGCCCCGTAGTCCTTTTTTGAAAAGTTACTTTACTTTTTGCTTTCTTTGTATTTGAATTTATTCAAATGTGATGTGTCATACGTGACAAATACTGTCGGATTAATATCCTCTTAGTGCTCATTATATTCCAAATGGATGTTGTCAGCAGTTCAGATACTAATACTTAAAATATGGGGTTTAGGAAAATAAAGGTAAAATAAACCAGACTGACTAATGTGAGCCTTCTTTTCATAGGCAGAATTTTCAGAAATCAACTTGATAGCCCATGCTGATGGCAATTATGCAGTAGATATCCAAGTATTTCGAAATGGCACTAAAGTTGTCAGGTAAGAAAAACTGAACAGAATAACAGCAAAAAGCAATAAATGGCATAATGTATGTACGGGAAAGGAACTGAATGATTTTTCAATTTTTTTTTTATATACGTGCGATAGGAATTTTGCATCAGTCATTGGCGTGACAAGTGGGAAATAAACTATCTGATCAGTGCACTCAGTCCTGTTGGTGACAGCAGGGAAATCTCTTGACATTTTCATCACATGAAAGATGGATTTGATTAAGATGGGAATGAGGTCTAGTATAAAGAAGACGTGATTGGGAATTAGGGTTATTGATTTGGGTCTTACCTTTGCTTCAGAAATAAGACAGCCTTGGTGATTCTGTACAGGCCAGACCTTTCTAGGTGAGCAGTATTTATTTCCAGTCTTGAATCTTTTCTATTGAAACAGGCCAACTCAGAGCAATTCTTTCAGGATAGTTACTGGAATATCACTATCTGTTTGAAAGATTTCCACTTAAAAGCCTGAGATTGCCCAATATGCTGTTTTGTCCAAAAAGCATTATCCCAGCTGAAGGCAGGGTAACAACCATTTTTTTTCAGTGAGGACGTCAACAGCCCTGTAAATGTAAGGGGAGAAAACAGGGGTATGTCTGGGTAAAACAAAAGCTTGAGTAAGAATTAGCAAAATTATTTCAGGCAGTTCTATATTGTATCTAATTTGTGGGAGTTACTGCTATTTTGGCCACTGCAGTTAAGAAGGAATTAAGCTTAGCAGTTGCTTGGCTGAACAATTGCATTCTAAAAGGTAGATCAAGCCTGGTTGTTTTCTGACTATGTTTGTCTGTAGGCAAGAGTAAGAGTTTGGGGAGCTGGACAGCAGGCAGCACGTCTTGTATCTTCGTGGTTTTGCACAACATCTGTCCAAATAAAAGATATGAAAATCAGGGAAAAAATTTTTATAATAAGTGCATTTTGTGCTTTCAGATTCACAACTGTTTAATCTCTCGTGTGTTCTAAAAACACTGCAGCTTAATACAACAAGCATTTGTGCCAAATCCACAAGATAATTTCCTTAGAAGAGTAAGAGATTTGATTTTGTTTTGTTTATTTGTTTTATGGCTTTCTTTCTTCCAATAGAAGTTTTGGAGGCAGGAAATCTTAATCACTGCTCCTTAGTGGCTTTTCTTTTAGAGAATTTTCCAAACAGAACAAAAATCTTGAGGCCAAGTTAGCATCAAAACATGCAATACTTAACGTGAGTTGAGAACCTCCATAAAAGACCATCTACAAGGATATAGACTTGAAGTTTATGAGAAAACTTTGTAACACTGCTCATGTTAAGAAACATCAAAATCTTGTTGTGTCATCAGAAAACACTGATATAGACTTGAAGTTTATGAGAAAACTTTGTAACACTGCTCATGTTAAGAAACATCAAAATCTTGTTGTGTCATCAGAAAACACTGATATAGACTTGAAGTTTATGAGAAAACTTTGTAACACTGCTCATGTTAAGAAACATCAAAATCTTGTTGTGTCATCAGAAAACAAAGGTTTGTATGACATTATGAATTTTATGGGTAACTTATTTAACTCAATAGAACTAGTTTAGTTTAATAAATTTCAGTGAAAGTTGTATGAAATATTTGCCTATGTGTGCATGTTTTCTGGGGTAAGAAGGACATGCATGAGAGAGCATGGGACAGCAGTTCTCTGTTTCTGTGATAACTTCTCTGGAGATGCAGGATATTTTTGAAAAACAAAAGTATTTTTCATAAACGTCCTGTATCTTCCAATAAGTGCTAGTCTTTATGTTGTTTTAAGCCTAGTTGGTTTGTGAAGTTTGTTGCCCGAAGCTTTGCATGTGCTTCTTGTGTCACTGAGGAATGAGACATAGTGATGGATGTTACTTTACGTGTGCCTTAGGTAAGAAACTTCATTTGAAATCCAGAGTTAAATATAGGTCCGACAGTAGGATGTGAGGCATGTTCTGTCTGTCTCGGCTATCAAGAGAGGTGGGGGAACTGCTGGTCCCACTAGTGTCCATGTTCATATGGACTATGAGCGTATTACTAAAAAGGGAATACTGAGATGAAAAGTCTTCTGTGTTAGTGAGGTCCAAAGTGACCTTGTATCTTAGATTTATGGATAAAATATTAGTTAGTAAAATCATAGAAATTTCCGTGACAACATTTTGGTGCATTTGTTTAGGAGGAAAAAACTCTGTATCAGGCACCTGCTTGTTTCATTTTTGTGAATGAAAATCAAACTATGAAAAATGATATCTCGTGTTACGTAAGGCTGAGATTTTTGGATCTTACAAATGCTTGAGCCGGGATTGAAATTTTTCTCATGACCTTCTCTTGAATACACAGTCATTCTGTCCAGCAGTAATTACAGAACTGGAACAATTATGTAAAGGTATCTTGGAGGAGTTTTTGCAAAGCAAACTATATAATCTTTTTTTTTTTTTCTAAAGTGCATTCCCCCAATTGTTTCCTTAAATCAGTACTTTAAAGGACACTTCCTATTCTTCACTTTTATTTAAAAGCAGTGCTGTCTTTGAGATGATGTGTAATTCCCTTAGCACTATTGTAAATAATGGGGGGGGTGTGTTTCTCTTTCTTGCACTGAGCGGCTTGCGTTTTTGATGAAGGCATCATTAGTCCTCTAAGTATTATACTCCTCCTGTGGCAGTAAATTGAATTTCCTTTTCTCAGACACTTGGCACACCTCCATGAAACCTGGATCACAGATTCTCAGAACTATGCTACAAATAATTTTTTTGAGACTTGTCAAAGGCAAGCATTTCCTTACAAGTTCTGGTCATTGGTCTAGAGTCCCATTTAAATTACTCTTGACAGCAAATATTTATAAAGTTGCTTTTGCCAAATCATGCATTACATTTGAAAGCTAACTTAAGAGTCCAGCTAATATACTTTAACTACTGCATTCAGGCTGGGATCTCAAAACTCCTTAAGCAATTTTAATATTAGTTTTACTTGTTTTGGTTTTATTTTGTTATACTAGAGTGAGATTTCTGAATCATGTTGTAGTCTTGGGACTTTTTCACTCCAGCATATAGCTGGTATTTATTCAAGGCATATAAATAATTATACTAATTTACTATGCTAATGTAATTTATGCTGCAGTTACACCTCTTTCAGGAGGTTGATAGGTTCAAGCTAGTCAGTGTTTTTTCCACCTGTAAAATTTGAATACAGAAGAGAATCTTTCAACAGTCAGTTTTGGGAGTGAATTGCCCCTGTACTGGTGGCTCTGTCCTGTTGCATTGTCTTCTGTTGTCCATAACCTTCCTCAGTACCAAAATGTCAGGGTTTGAGTAAGGGGAAGATGGTGACAGGACAAGATGCCACAGAGGTTGCAACAGGACAAATCCTGATTAGAGACAAGAGAGGAGGGGAGGGGGTAAAAAAGTGCAGTTGTAAGTTTAGAAATAAACGTCTTGATCAAAAGTTGAATTGTGATTATCTCTGATTATGGTATTATTCCTTTGGCAAGCAGTGGGGTTGCTTCATGTCTTACTGTCTTTAAAACAGTCTGACAATAGTTGTGGAAAAAAATTGTTCCCGAGAAGCTTAAGTCTCTGGCAGATATATTTGTCTGCTTTTTTTGATTCCCATTGCTCAGGAGGTGGTGTAGATACACTAAGAACATACTCAGAGTTTATATATATGATTTATCTTTCAGTGGGAAGACAACCTGAAAAGCCATGATCATTTGTCTCTTCACTTAGTGGAGCCACATGATTGACTGGATGCTGATCTTTTCCGAACAGTAGTTAGGAAATGCTACAGAACAGATTTTCATAAAGCCATAGTAATTCTTTCTGTCTTGCAGCATTTCCCTTTGTTTTGAGCGTTCTTTTAATACTTCTCTATCCATCAGCCCGACATTTTTCCCTTTTAAGATTTTGCTGTTGAAGGGAAAACAATTTGATCATTGACTTTTAGCAATGTATCTTTTTCTTGCTAGGTCATTCAGGCCTGATTTTGTCCTGGTTCGACAGCATTCCTTCAGTATGGCAGAAAACGAAGATTTCCGTAACTTGATCATTGGAATGCAGTACGCAGGCATCCCTAGCGTCAACTCCCTGGAATCGGTCTATAACTTCTGTGACAAACCGTGGGTGGTAAGTGACGGACCGAAAAGTCCTGATGGTGCAGAAAAAAGTTAGTGACTTTCTGTTTTGTTTGCTTGTATTGTATGAATATTGAGTATCAAACTGCAAAGTTACTTAGCAGAGCAGTGAAGCGATAGTGAAAGGAATAAAAAGTAAACCTAAGGCATGTAAATAATTTTTTTCAAAGAGCTAGTGTAGGCAGTGTGGGGACAGAGAGAAAAAATATTTGTTGTACAAATAATGAAATAAGGGAGGAAACTAACGGAAAGCCTGCCTACCGCTAACATACTTCCTCAAGCGAGGAAAGTGTGTTTATTCACAATTTGACTGGGAAAAGCAAGCTGAGAATATTTTTCATGTTTGTGGTTTTGAACATAATTTAAACAAACTTTTAGCCAGTGTGTTCCTCATGGCTGTGAAATTTTTGAGGCTATGCTTCAGCGAGGAAATCTGAAACTATTAGTTTCCTCATTTGAAAGCTCTTTTCATAATCTTGTGCATATGGGGTAGGAGAGAGTCTTTTCAGTTACACCTAGAGTAACGCGGTATGTTGGAGAATCACTGATACTTGCTAGTTTTAGTGTAGGAGCCAATTCAGCTTTTCACGATGTGCTTTGCAGTGATGGAGGTAGAACTTGGTGATCCTTTTGGTTCACGGAGAACTAAATATTAGTAGCAACCAGTTAAAATGTGGTGCTGCAAAAGATGATTATCAGTGGTGCAGTCACTGTTCCTAGAGTAGATATATTCAGTTGCCCAAGAGCTAATGAACCGTTAATGAGTACCACTTGTTATAAATAGCCAAAGCTTCAAAACTTTGCCCGCTGATGACTGGGTAAGAAAAGAATAGTTGTCAGTATTTTTCACACCAAAAGAAAATTTTACTGTAATACATTTTATTGCCTTGAATATGTTTATTTTTCACACTTGCTATGAAAATCCCTCCAAAATATTGTCAGCAGATTTTAACATACATCTTTTGCACCTAACTTTATTATACTTTTGTGTTGCAGTAAACTACAGTGGGGAATAAATAATTGATAGAGCATTTATAACTTCTCAGAATACATATTGTACATTGCTGAATCCATTATTCTAATACATCACATTTTCTGTGCTGTATGGCATTTCTTAATGCTTTGATTCACTGTATGCAATAAAGCTGGGCAGTGAAGCAATTACAGTAGCATTTATGTGCAATGATGATGCAATAAAAAGCAAATGAATAATTCCTCCTTGTAAAATTCTTCTGGTGGTGTTAGTGTCATGGCTGTTCTTCCACCAAACCAATAGAGCTATCTCTTTTGTTTTTTTCTATACAATACACCTCACAAACAGGTAATAAAGTATTATGCTTTTAAGGTCTTACTCGAATTTAGAGTTATAATAATTTAAAAATAGTCTTGAGTTCTGGTAGAAGTTTTTTAAGGTGTGATGAAATGACTCTCTTCTGAATTGCTGTATCTGTATCTTTGCTTTTTGGGAACCGCCTTTTTGGCTGAAGTTCCTGTACTTTGTCTCAACTCAGATACAGATGAAATGAAAATATTTTTAGGCTCATTTTATTTGAACATAGAGAGAATGATTATTTTTTTCCTTTGCGTTGTTTCTACCTTGACATTTCGACGTCTGACAGCCAAAACATGTTTTGTTCAAAGTACTCAGATTTTGCACAGCCTCAGCAAGAGTCCGTTTCACATCTCTTAGGTATTTCCTCTCAGAAATAACTATTCTAGAGACATTTTGAAGTGTCAGACAGGACCCATGCTTCAAACTAGACAGTGAGGCTGAGTCGGCAGCATTCATGTGTTGTGAATATGATCTTGCCTTGCCCCACCAATGGCCTCAATTCTGTGTTTTAATTACCTGTGACCGTAAGAGAAGCCTCTAAACGCGAGATTGGTTGCCATTCTGAATTCGTGGTGGCACTGTACTTCAGCTGGATCCTACTTAGGAGTGCGGACTTCAAATTTGAGCACAACAATAGTTTCTGTACAAACATGAGGGAGCTTGTTTTGGGCATTTAACTTGGAATATCCTGACTTCTGTTCTTTGTGGCGGTGGGAGATGTAGAGACAACCAGGTTCATCCCAGAGCATCATGAAATCTTAATCGGGTTTAGGAAAGGTGAACACTGCAAGAAGTCAGGCAAACCTGTTCCAACTCAAGTCCAGAATAAATAGGCTGAGGGTAAAAATAAATTGATTATTTGATTCAGCCAATTTCATGGATGTTTTAATATTGCAACAGAAGCCAAGGACTGTTGGTTTTGCTAATATTGTCTTCTAGCTTGTTTGATTCCACCAAACTCATATGTGGTACCCTGCCTGTGTGAAATCTCTGCTGCAAACTGTTTTGGATACCTTGGGGTGAATTCCTCAATCTATCACTGCATGCTAGCATTAAGATAAAAAAAATTGTTGCCCATACTGTGCTCCTCGATGGACTTTAGGCCAGTGAATCAAGCCGTGTTCCCCACTGTTAAAATGGCATGTATTTAAGATGAACTGATAGATACAAACTTAGTTAAACTTTTACTGGAGAAAACTAGCAGAATTACTCTCCCAAGCTGCTTGATCAGAAGTGAGTTCAACATTTACAGCACTGATTGAAGGCATTGAACCACCTGCCAGTCTTACCTCTTGCAGACTCCATGATTTGGCGAAACTGAAATCGTTTGTTTGCAGTTAAGACCATTTTAGTATTTAAATTTCTGTCTTTCCCTTTCTTCCTAGCATGTAAAGGATGCCTTTCTGGGCAATCCTTTTATTAACAAGGGCGACCTGGTACTTTTATGAAAGCTATTTCTATAAAAATTGCAATTTCAAAAGCCTTATGAAAAATTAGAAGTCAGAACTCTAGATAAAGCCATAACCAACAATCTTTATTAATTGATGAGAAATAGATTGATTCTCCTGCAGGTAAAATTAGAGTGGCAGAAGTGAATTGAAATTTCTATAATAGCAGGAAAAAAACAGTGTGTCAAGGGCAGCTGATCACTTATATCAGTGTAAAATCAGGAGTAGTACAGAATTGCTGGGAGGGGAAGTCAGGAAAGTTAGACTAGTAATAAAAGGGCTATGGAATAAAATGAGAGTTAGAATCCAACATATACAATCTTTGATTTTTAAATTACTGTTCTTCAAAATATCAGGTCTTTGCTTATTTAGAACCTGCAGCTCCAGATGCAGAGCATCTCTTTTCAACCCAGAGAGCAGATTCACACCCTGTGATAGAAACTGAAGCACCTGCCTTTGGTTTTTCAGCAGAATTCTCTTCGTACTCTGCCTGCGGACACACAGGGCTTTCTATGCCTTTGCCAAGAGACAGGCAGTGAATGTGTGTTTGATCTGAGGTACATTATTGGGGTGTGGTGGGAAAACTGCCAGGAACACACTAAAAACATTTCGGAAAACAAGCCTTAAAGCTTGTGTTTTCCAGTGGTCAGGACATACATAATTTCTTCGAATGCACATCAAAAGTTCAAAGCGCCATATAGCCCTTTGAAAATTCAGGATGCTAGAAACCATAGCAAAGAAAATATTGAAATGAATGTGTGTGGTGAGAGGCTGGCGTACTGAAATATGTTAATGTTTGGGGTTATTACAGTACTCCCGTTATTTCACTTCTGTGATAATACTTACCACCTAACTCATGAAAAATTCATGGTCCCGGCTGTTGAGATGGATTTCACTTAAATGCTAGTGAGAATGTCAGAAAGGCACCTACCTAGGGGGAAAGCATGTGTTTTATAAATAAAGGCCAAGTTCTTTGTTACTGAGCATGTGCTGAGCTGTGGAGGGACCCTTTTAAGGCTTGTACCCTCTCTTAGGATGTGGGAATGTTTCATTGCATTGTCACGTTGCAGAGTAATAGTCTTGGGCCTATCTCATTGCATTAAATGAGATAAAAATTTTACCTAGTTTAATTTACAGTTACGTCGAGTTAAGGTGAAGCAAAAATATATACTTTCCTTGCTGGATTTGTGATCCGTCTTACAATTCTCCTCATGTCTAATGGTGTGCAGAACCTGCTGTAAAGTGCTTATGAAAGTTTTATAATAGTAAAAAGAAAAAAACCAGCATAATTAAATACTCTAAAGTTATTATTTATTGTTTCAAGTAACGATCTAGGTATTTTGTTATCCCTCTTTTCCTTTAGAAAATGTTATTCAAGAAATCAGTGAGACATTCCTTAACTGAGGCTTATGAGATTGTGTGTAATCTTTCTGATAGTACGCAGTGTAGGTAAGCGAAGTAATTGCGGAGGCTGGAAGTAACTGGAAAATGTGATGATAATGACTGCTTGCAGTAATAAGTAAAATCTCATGCTTGTGATTCAGGCTGGAGAAATAATATCTTAAAATACCCCAGGATTTTCCAGTATATTGGCTTGAATTTTTAAAAAATTTCTTCTGTCCTGCATGCATCCTTTTGCATACTTCCAATTAAGATTTTTGTGAAATTTGCGTGTTTAAGTGTTTACACCAGTTGATCCCAGCTCTTGATTTTAGATTCAGCTGCAAATACTGGTAGGGCTGCGGTGCTGGAACACCACGGATTATTAACTGTTCACCCCCACTGTGTAGAGCAGGTTGCCAATAACAGGAACTGTGCAGTGAGGCAGAGTTAACTGGTGAGTAAACTAAACACACAGACTCTGACTTACTTGTCAGGGACTGCAAGCTTCAATGTCCGTGGCTGCCACAGATAGAACACTTTTATTTCGGTTAAACCTGGAGCGTGACGTGCTAATTACATCCGTTATAGCAGCTGGCTTGCTGCTTCGAGGGTCAGACGGTGGTAAGCATTGCAACGCTGCAGAGACTACAGAATTGCTGCAGTTGTGTAGACCAAGCATATATGATTGAAGGAAAATTCTCATCAAATCGGTCCGATTCCATGATAGCAGTTCTGGTTGTTTTACTGCAGAGGAAAAACCTGGCAGCATCTGTAGCTGCCTGCAAACCTGTTCTCTTATTAATGTGCCCTGGGATGCTACATGACACTGGTTGGTATAGGAGGCTTCGAGGATCTGCTGATGCATTAATTACACATTTACCCTGGTGAAGACACAACCTACAACATAATAGTGGGACTACAAAAAACATTTCTGAGCACTGTGACCTTAACGAGCTGTTGCTGTGTGTTGTGTGGAAGAGTCTGTGTTTAGATTGAAATGCTGCCTTGATGCAATCAGGGAGGGGATGTAGAAACCCCACGGCAGCACGTCAACCTACTGCAGAGCCGTAGCGGCTTGTCAAGAGACATCTGTCCCCGCAGGATGGGACAGCTGCGTGCTGAGTGGGCTTGGCCTCAAGCGAAGGGAACTCTGTTGGCACAGGGATAAACTGCTACATTGGTTCAGTGATGTGGGAAATAAAGAAAAAATAAAAAAAAAAAGAAACTTTTTTTGGGCCAAAAGCTGGCAGAGTGGAACTAAGACCCAGAAGACAGACTGAAAGATCATGGCATTTTTTACATAGAGCTCCAGTTGTGAACCCATCTTGTACAGAAACATCTTCGAAAGATCACTGGGGCTTCATCTGCTTCACTGTAGGAATTTATTGTTATTAAGGGTTTTGAATGTAAGAGAAGTGCCATAGAACACTTTGTTATGGCAAAATTCATTTCCTCGCTCATCTGCAGTCCTTCTGAGGGGAGGCTGGTTGTGGCTTTTCCCGTTGTCGAACTGGGTAGTATTGTAAATCTCGCCGTTCTTGTTTGTTTATTTTGGTTATTGAGCACACAGCCAAATACTTTTATGCAAGTTTGTTGACATTTTTCTTTTTTGCTCCTTTTGCCAAGTTTACGTAATTCTGTGCCTTCATGTGTCATATTTTGCTCTGCATTTCTTTTGCAGATGATTTTCTACTTATCTGTCTTCCTGTTTCTACTCTTATTGGACACTTCATTTATCTCTTCTACCCTTGCTTTCTTTGGAAGGTCTGTTTAAACTGGCCTTGCTGTCTGATGGTATCATAGTACTCTCCCCCACCGTGTTTTCTCCTCCTTCATGTGCTCCTCTTGGTTTTTTTCCCCTTCCAAGCTATACTTTAATAACCTTGAGCAACAGATTGGGGCTCTGGCAGGAATCTTGTAGGCACTCTGCAGGGAGGAGCATATGAGAGACATGAGCTCTGTTCATCCCAGGCTCCTGTTGACACAAATTATTGATGCTGGGCTAACAGGCAGGCACAACCACACAAATGAGTTTCAATATTGTCTCAAAGTCTCTTCTGGAAAACAAATAACGAATAAAATGAAGGTATGCAAGAAGAAAAGTCTTTTGAAAACCTATTCACTGTAAATCTATGAGACCTTCCAGTGCTATTCCATGTCTCTTTTAGAGAAAGAAATTATAAATTTCTTACTGAATATTATTGCACTGTAAGAAAATTCTTTGCTCATTACCAAAAATAAGATTTGCACAATAATCCTGAACAATGGGCTAGAATTTGGCTGGTTATTGCAGTTCTCTATGTGCCAGAGGCAATCTTATTGAAGGTCAAGGCTAAAGAAGGTGTTCCTGCAATCTTGCTTCAACTTGGGTAGGGAATACATTTAGGGATGTTCAAATTTAACGTCTGTTAACATTATGAATCTTAGAAATGTTAAGGTCTGTATTTTAGTCAGTGGCTATAGTTTTACATATTTCATTAGACCTGGAGCCAGCCCTGAACTTGATTGTTTCAGCCATTCTGGCAAGATTTATCCGCTTGATGGATCATGATGGGGACACTGGGCAGCCAGAGCTCACCCGAAGAGGTTGTTTCACGGCCTTTCCCTACCACAAAATACTTCAGGAAGCTCCTGTAGGAAGAGCCGTTCCTTCCTTTCTCTTCAGGACTCCAGCAGGTACTGCCCGTCTCTCCCTCAGGCAGTGAAGAGTTGCTCTCTTGGGCATGGGATACAATTGCATGAATGGTAAAGTTTGAGCAGCTTCACGTGGTAGTGTGTGGCAATCTCCCTAACGAATCCAATTAGCCTGTCTGCAAATATTTACATGAATGGCAGAGGTCTATCTAAAACCAGTCTTGTGGCTTTTATTCATATAAAGGATGACAGACATGGTGAAGGCAGACATTGGTGTCTCTCTGGGGCAGCCAGAGAACAAACTGTCCACCTGTGCTCTTCGTCCAGCACTGATCCAAGCAGAACTTTTTTAGGCATAAAAAACTGTGGTTTAAGTCTCTGTCAGCCATTGAAGATTTTGGCCTCTTTGCTCAGTCTGCCAGTTAAAGCAAAACATGTTGATGGATTTGTAGTGCGAGAGCTGAAAGTAAATTCACAAAACTGTGTCAGAAGGGAGGTGAAAATACTTTAAGCTTTTTGGTCAAGAGACAATTTACAAACAAGTTTTAACATTAAATTGGAGCAACATTCATAAATAATTATGTGTTTAAATGCAGAACAGAAATCTAAATAAATTAAACAGAGCAGTGTATATTCCTCCTTGCACCTCTTTACAGAGGTATTTTAAGTTTAATCTATTCTTGCAATAGAAAGGGAATATTACAGTCTTGCTAAATGACTGCTTTCCTACAATATGTAAGCTCTCTTGAAATTCCTGGAAAAAAGCAGAAACTCTTAAATAATGAATATATCTCAGTGGGGCGATGACTTGTTTTCTGTTCCATCCACCAAGTAATTCTTACAGCTCTATGTCCATCAATCTTTACTTGAACTATGAAGTACTTTATATATAAACTGAATATATGTATATTTTGCTTTGACAAGCATTTGCTGCCGTGAGGCCAATTTAATTCAAAAGTAGACTCAGGGTTTTTTTATTGCATTCTTGAATTTTGTGCAAGGTTGTTGTCACTCTGCCCTGTTCTTCTCTGCACTAAAAGGGCAGCAGTGGGAGCTCTCGACATCCATTACAGACTTTCATTGCATTGAACGTTTCTAGTGGCAGAAAATTGAAACAGACTTTTAACCATTTCTTAGCTTCAACTGAAAGAAACTATTTAAATAAAGTCTGCACGAGTAACTTGAAAAGCAGGACTGTAAAGCTGTGGTTTATATCCTTTGGCGTTTTCTGCTCTTCCTGCTACACTGTTGAAATTCAGAAACCCTCTTTTGTGCTTGCTTAAGTCAAATATCCATCATTGAAGGCCAGATTATGAAAATTAAGTTTTATTTCTTGTGCAATCTTAATATTTAATTAAAGAGGAAACCTGTGCGCCATATTTCATTAAAGTATCTAAGATAATTTTTCCTTAGAAGAGAGTGTGTTGCCAGGTCTTGTCTGGGGAATGGCATTCTACCATTGAGCTTTGCCAGCGCATCCTTTGAGAAAAAGTTTTTCAGATTTCCTTATCTTGCTGGGATGAGGGAAGCATCTTGGGACAGAAAAGCCATGTAGGTAAGAAGCTCAGTTTGACTGAGTTTGAATTCTGTGAACAAAGTTATAGATGCATGTGATTGCATCTGTGTACAATTTAAGAGAAAGCAAAAGAAATTTATTTGACCCATATGTTTAGCTTTAAATTGGGATTTACTTCTTGCTTCAATGGTTAAGTACATAAATAATGCTTTGTTTCTGAAGATAACGTCATACAGTCACATCTGAACACCTGCACGCATTTTCATTATCTACAAGACTCTTGAACAACGAATATGGGAGGGCTGTATCTGTAAAAACCCAGTTTGCATTAAAAGATAGCTTTCCTCCTCTACTGCAAAGCTTCATTGAATTCAGTATTTTTGTAAAACCTTACTATTTTAACTGGAAAGTCTCCAGATTTTAGTATCTCTAAAACAGCCCACAAAGCAATAAAATCTCTTTTTATTGTAGCGAGCCCCAAACCCTTTTAAGAAGTGCACATGCCCAAGTCCCATTAAAATAAACAGGTGCACAAATGTTTCCTTGAAGAGGACACTGAACTCGATGTTCCCATCATAGTGGAATAAACTGCACATTCTCGCTGCTGCACCCAAGAAGGAGCCCTCGTAGCTTTTATTGGCATGACTCAGTTCCATAAACCTCTCCTTTCCCTCTGTAACTTTTCATTCTGAAATAAAAAGTTCCAGAAGGCTTCTTGATCTAGGCCTCCTGGTACTAATTTTCACTAATCCTTTTCGAACAAACATGTCTTGGTCTGTTTTCTACCTTTTATGCTCAGAGGTATTTTTCCTTCATTTTAATCCGCATGTCTTCCTTAAATCTCATTTTCCTCACTGTTTACACATTTTGTCACCGCCCGTTTCATCAGCCAAGGTGTTTCGTTGCCAGATGCCTTGATACCCAACTTTGGGAGCCAAGGTGAAGTGTTTTTATGTCTCTGTGATCCTCTTCTCATTTTTTTGTTGTTTTGGGGTGTTTTTTTTTTAAATCCTGCTTTTTTAACTGTTGTGGAAAACTTTCTTTTTTTCCTTCTCGTGTATGCACTCTCATAATTTGCAAGCAAAACCTCTGCATGCAGTTCTTCCAAGGGCACGAGGTTTTTATTTAAGGCTTTTTTGCATCCTGTAGAAATTCTTAATGGTTTGTGTATCTCATCAGATGTTAATTGTGATGTGAAAATATTCCAGGCAGTTAATTACAGCAGTGATTAGCAGTTGGAGAGATGCGCCTCTCAGAGGCAGTACGGGCTGCAGTGCTCATGCTGCAGGAGAGGTGCAGAAGCCAAATAAATGCCTTTGGAAATTCTGGGTAACTTGGAGCAGAGACCCAAATAGGGTCAGCACAATCCACACGGGCTTGGTAGCTCCATCGCAGTAGATGCGGAGAAGCACCTCAGAGGGTAAAGAAGGGAGGGGGATATAAAGAAAGTGAGGAAAGATGAGCTGCAGTCCAAGGTGGAAGGAGGAGGTGCTGTTATTCCCCGAGTGATGGGTCACACAGCAGGACTCGAATAAAATGCCTTGGGCTTTGCAGCTCAGCTTGGCGAGGCAGAGATCATCAGCATGCTCTTGTGCGAGGCTGAGCTGCAAAAGGGTTAGGAAACAACTCCTCGGTGTTATAAAACTACCACTTGAGCTATGATACAGCGTCCATATAACTTATCTTTCCATTCATAGTCCAACTGTGTTGTCTTTGGCCTTGCATCGTAATAATGGAAAACTACTGGAGGAACATCAAGTTCTTTTGTCAGTTCCAATCTTCTCTGTATTCTGTTAATGTGCCCAAACCGATTTGTAGGCGGTGTTTCATTGTTCAGTTGCCATGTCAAACTTTGAATTGACTTTGAAAGTTTGAATACTTTCATTAAGTTGTCTGTCAGCTCCTGCTGACAGCAAGAGGGACGTAAGCTACAGTCAGCGCTCCCTTCCCCTTGATGCTCGTATTAGCTATCAAATAGCAAATCACATGCACATGTACTCAGCCTTCTGGAAAAGTATTTAATGTTTACTAAAGCAAAATAAAAGAAATGTAGGCCAGTCGCAACAAAGAACAAATATTATGAAAAGCACAAGAAGAGTAACACAGATATATCCCGGGTAATAGTAATTTAAGGAAAAAGAGATCAAAACCCACAAAGAGGAATACAGAAACTGTGTTTAAAATACAGGCATAGATAAAAATCTTGGTTAAAGTAAATCGACTCTGCTACAGAGTCCAAGTGTCAAATGTACCTTCCCAGCCCCTTCCACACAATTGCTTAATTTCTTCTCCCTCTGAAGGGTCTACAGTATTTGTCTCTCAATCTGTTGGCCACCAAAGACCCTTGATACGTTTGTAGTTAGTCTGGGCTGTTGTGCATCTCTTCCTCTTACAATCGTATATTTCAACAAGTGTTCACCCATCAGAGTTCCCCTGTTTCTCTAGTCCTAGAGAATGCCAACTCATCTGGGTTGGTGAAACAGATTATCCAGAGAATTTTGTGATCGTTTTGGTTGTTACCATGAAGAATGAGATGGCTGGTGGGAGTTCTTCCACTGCCAGCAGAAGCAAGCCTTAACTTGTAAAGAGGATAGATAATGAATAGTCATAATAAAGGAAAACCTCTGACAGAGAAGACTATATAATATGCAGCTCAGTGGTGCTTCCCTGATAGGAAGCAATTGTACAGGCAAATGTGAAGTAGTTTGTTGCATGAAAATCTTACTCAACCATAGCAGGAAATTCTCCACTGGAGTGGACAATGATATATATCCTTCAGTCTGGCCAGAGAGATTGGAAGCTCACTGTAGTTAAAGGTAACAACAAGCACCATCTGGAATAATTAATTTTAAATACCGTATCTAATTATCTTTTAGGAGAACATTTGTGCAGTTTGCTCAGGAAAAAATCTGACCATTTCAGGGATGGCATGCATGTAATTAAGCTCATTTTAACTCATCTAAAGTGATAAGCAAAGTCATTATTCATATCTTTATGAAGTTAGCAAAGTGGGGTTTTGTAACTGTGTACTGCTTGATTACAGTACGGTCTATGCAGTCAAATTTATAGTGTTCCATTCTTAGTGTAATGAAACCTCATAAAACTTATCTGAAATCAAAGGGAATAACTGTCTTTTTTAACTAAGTATTTCTTATCTGTATCGTACTTTGTTGGAATGGAGAAGTAGTACAGCTGGTGCTCTCCTGTTCTTTTATGGAAGAATAATCTGTAGGCCTGGATGTGAAAGCATTTAATCCCCAGTAGAAAAAAGGAGAGCTGACATTACAAAGAATGTTACAAAATCCCCCTATTTCCCTTTTAAAAAAAATAGTCTGAAAACCATAAATATATGTATCTGAGAATACTTTCTTCAAGCTGAAAATAAGATACAGAAATTAAAAATGAGAAGTAAATTTAGCTAGCTAAAATAAGAGCTAAAAGAACTTTTTCCACTTTCTTGTTTTTTCTGAAGATGTTGAAAAGACTCCTGCTGAAATACTAAAATCTATGAGGTTTTGGGTTGGGTTTGTTTTTTTTTTTAGGTAATTGCTAAAATCTCCCAGGGTTTTCAGCATCCGTGTGAAATATTTTATTTAAATATGGAGTAGCTCTACCAGTATTCTCTATTTCATGAACATCCCATATCTGAAAACATTCAGCATTGGATTAGGTAATACTTCAGTTTATAATCTAAAAAGATGATGCTTTTGCCCAGGGAAGAATTTGATAAACTTTATTGTGACTTAAAGGTGTTGTTTAAGGTCATATTATCTAGCCCAGCAAAACAAAACATTTTCAAAACTCTAATAAAGGCAAGGCATTAATATGGTCTCTTTTTTTTGAGAGAGAGAGGTTTAAAGTTTAAAGAACATCAAACTTTAGTATAGTTCGCAGCAGACCTTTAAAACCTGGTTTGTATAGAAGAGCAGACAAGGTGATGTTCTAAATTCAGACTGTAAGCTCTGTATTGGTTCCGAAGTGTCCAGATACAACGGGATTCTCAGGAGCGGTCTTTTGCTTCAGTCTGTGTAACTAATATTTTTTGCTTCAGCTGCTCAAAAGGAAAATATGAAAAGGTGCAGTCCAGATCACAGTTACAAACTGATAGAAGTTCATTAATACATAAATGAAATTATTTTTCACAAACTGCCTAGTAGGAATCAGGAGAAATATTTATAGCAGTTTAAGGATGTACATTTAGAATGCCAAAACTTTATGTGAGTTTGGCTTGAATTTATCAAGTTGCTTTTTTGGGAGAGAAAAGTTTGACAGAAGATTCCCGAAGTCCTAGATGCACAGGTGAGCCGTGTCCCAGGGGGGGCAAAGGATAAATCATTCCCCCCGGCTGTGGGAAATCTGAGTTATTTCTCTCCTCTGCCTCAGGAAAAGTAAACCTACTTTTCCTACATGCTATTTCATAGCTTAATTACTAGATTAGAGGGTACTTCAGAGTGATAGATGTATTTTAGCTGTGGTTCATAGTATTTTATTTTAAATAAACAAATATTTGCTAGTATTAATCTGAATTATAGCTTTCTTACCTCTTAAGTGAATGCCACAACCCCTACAAATAGTGTCAGCTTCTCACTGTCCTTTGCTTGCTTTCAGTGAAAATGGAAAAGAAAATAAGGAAAGAATCACAGAAAATACAACTATATGATTTTTTTTTTACTTTTTTACTTAAAGATAGTTAAATAAGTTTAACATAACAGTTGTTTGGCAAAAATAATGTATTTAATAGGCAGTATTTGCTCTATGAGGTTTTGAATTTGGATCTTGGATAAGAGCAGAAGTAAATAGTAAGTTGTCAGAAATCCTATTTCCAAACCACCTCATTTTGGTAGCTGCTGTAGTATTTCCTTTCCTTGAGGTCTGTTTCGTACAGCACATGCACACTGTCCAACTAGAATTTCTTAAATTTCAGTGAAACCCACTCATCATTAAGGTATTTTCCACTGGACTTCAAAATTTGAATATGTGTTTTACCCAACCTAAGGAAACACCACTAAATTAAACAAATTCTTTATGCTGGAAATGCGATGCAAAGCTTTCCTCATTGGTATTTTTTTTTTTTTTTGGCCTTCAAAGAGTTTTTGCTATCCCTGCACCCTAAATTGCATTAACAGAGTTACGGACGGAGTTGTGTTGTTCTTTGCCTTTTCCCTGTTTGTAACTAGCAAACCCGCTATTCACACTGTTGTGCGGGGTTGTTTATGTCTCATGTTGGCATCACGACAACTGAACACATCACAGGCGTGTACAAGGCAGAGCTTTGGAGGCTGGGGACAATAGTGGCCTTCTCACTGCCAAAGTCCCCTCGCTCCCTGGAAACCTCGCTTGAGACGCCGTGGGTTCAGGAGGGGCTTAGTTTTTGAACTGTTACAGCAGAAGAGCTCATCTGCTCGCTAAAGGGGAAGAACAGCCCCGAAATAGACTTCTGTCTATTAAAGAATTCTTTGCCTTTTTGTGTTCAAGTGTTGGTTTGCTTTCTGTGTTAAGTTACTACAGTTAGTGTTTGGGTGGACTGGGTGTATTGGAGAAAGGGCCCGGAAAAGAAACATGAATAGAAATGTCAATAACATGTAGCTGTTTAAATTAATCAGCGCCTTTGTTGACGGGCCATTCTTCCACTGCCTCCGTGTGCCTGTGGTACATGGCTAGAGCCTGGAAATTCAAACCCTCTGGCTTGTTCTTCACCTGATTTGTTGCATATGACATAGTTATTGCTTTTCTCTGTTTGCCAGCTTGCAAAATTGCCTTTCAATGTCAGTGAGGTGCCAGAGGCTAAATGAATGCAAAATACGTCTGATCCTTAGGTTAAAGGTGGTAGGAAACGCAAAAATATTATTATCACAAAATCAGCTTAAAATGTATAGACTCTGAGGTATTTGAAAACCAGTACTGGATTGTAATTAATTTTCTGTATGTGTACCTCCTAGAGGTATTGTTCTTTGTTGCTCTGTATATGAAGTCATCACTTGGATGGAATAAAAACATGTACATGTGAGAGAGGAAGGCAGAGAAAGCGTATAGCGTGTGTGTGTGTGTTTGCTGAGTGCGTGAAACACAGAAAACAAGAAGCAAAATGACAGCATGAGAGCCTTTTGGTAGAGTGTGGTTTCTCTCCTAAGCTTTTTCTGTTGTTTATTTTACAGTTTGCCCAGCTGGTGTCTGTCTACAAAACTTTGGGTCCAGAGAAGTTCCCTTTAATTGAGCAGACATTCTATCCAAATCACAAGGAAATGGTACGTGCAAATGCCAATACTAAATTTGCTTACTGTCTCTGTAAAGTAGGAACTGTAAACGCACAATTAATTCTCCCCATTTACTGTCTATTTTAAAAGCCTTTTTGGAAGCTTTTGGAGGGATGAGGCTGGGTGACCGCTGGAAAGCACCGTGATGGTTAACTGGAAGGTTCTCAGATGTGAGGGCAGTCATTTTTCACCTAACCAACTTCAAATCTGAAATAGATTAAATGCTTATAAAGATACAGAACAGCTATTAACGTGCAGGAGTTACGTTTGTGGTCTGTTTTCAGCCTAGTCCTGTATGATATGTTCGAGGTGTTTATTATCTTTGTGAATGATGCACAAGGCTGTGTGCCTGACAGCGTAGAACTTTGAACTCATCTGAAATCAGGGTGGTTATGGCTTGAGATCGTCGTGTACCTGAGCTGACATTAATTCCCAGTCCTTTACAGGCACAAAGTCATAAAAATAACACTTACAACCTTTACTCATGACCTGTCCTATGCTGCAGGCATTTTTTTTCTTACTTTTCTTATGATTTTTAAATAGAATTTTTTTCCTGAGTAGGTTTTTCTTGCAGAAATACTTTGAGCACTGCGAGAAGCTGGAGGGAGGCTGTTTGAATAGACTGCCACAGAAGCGTGGGTTATTTTTAGAATGTAATCCAAGCAGCCTATATCACACAGCTGGGATTCACGTGCCACTGCGAGGTCACGATAAATATGTTAGTTAGCGTGTAAGGTCCCCAAGCTGTGATTGCTGTGCCTGTCCTTAGACTCTGAGCATCACCTCGCTATCAGAGGTAGCATCTAAGATAAGGCTCAGTGACAGCAGTTGACTAAGATTTCTCCTGAGCTCTTCGTTCACCCGCATCTGTCTCACCTTTGGGTGACAAACACAGAACGGTGCAGTTCTGCCGTACCTTTGGATCTATTGCAAGAGTGGCCGGATGGCTCCTCCTGCTGCTTTGCTGCTTCTCTCAGGTTTCTTTGGACTATTAACTCACAGGTGTTTCCCCATCTTTTGTCGCATCTGACGTTCCTCAAAAGAGCTTTCACCATAGTGGTGTATTTAGGAAATTTGCTACACAGAAGTTTTGCAGAGCCAAAGGAGAAGGGTACTGATCCAGGGCATCAGGTCTAAATGTTGTCCCAGACAGCCAGATTTTTTCAGAATGGAAGGAGGTTTTGTTGATGCAGATTTGGTGATAGAAATGGATGGATCAGAAAAATATACAACTTTATAAAATTATAATTTTTTTTTTATTAATGCAAGGAAGAGCATCCCCCTTGGGGATTCATCCGTAACAGGTGGAGAAGCAGAACATCTCATGTTCCGCAATATACTTTGTAAATGGTAATAAGTTATATCTATTTTGCCGAGAATGTCGAAAATTTAAGCTGGTTTATAATTTCCTGCACATAACTTATTGTTCTTTTTTTCATTTTTTTTTATCAGCTGTTATTCAGGCTCCCCAGGGCAGTGGTCACAGCCCCAAGCCTGTCAGGGTTCAGGGAGCGTGTGGACAATGCTCTTAGTCATATTTGCTCTTAGTTATTGCTCTTCGTCAGTTTTAGGTGGCCCTGCAAGGAGCCGGGAGTTGGGCTCAATCATCCTCATGGGTCCTTCCAACTGGAGATATTCCATGATTCTATAATTTTACTGAAATCAGAGGTCTTTTAACGCATTGCTAAATTGCAGTACATAGAAACAAAGAAAAAGCCCTATAGTTATGGGACAAGAATTAATGTGTTAGCTTTTAATTTTTACATAGTATGACCCTTCAGAAAGTCTACCAGCTGAATAGCAAACTGCTGTCTCGAACAACTGGTTGAATTAAAATTCAGTAACAGAACACAAACAAGAAAATGTGTGTATGTGCTTATAAGGCATATTTTGGTTAAGAGTATAACATACTTGAGTTGCTTTTCCCCTCCTTCGTTCCTCTCCATTGCTCATTAATGTCTGAACTGATAAGTTATTTGTCTTTTGTTTGAACTTTTGAATATTGATGTTCTCCACAGCTGAATAATTTTTTACATGTTTATCGTAATGAGTCCTAATCTAGAGAAAATGAGTGCATTTCAGTATTGCGTTGCCGAGGGTGGTTTGGAGGTGCTGTGATCACCGATTGTGGTGAAGCTCATTTGCTTGATTTTTTTTCCTCGTGGAGAAATTATTTGGAACTTTGTGTTTTGAGAAATAATCAGGTGACATGGTACAAGATAATGTTGTATTGAAATTTCTAGAATGGGTTGCAAGATGGTCTGAATATCAGAGTCTTCTGGTTGATGAATTGAAATCGTATCGTCCTATTTAAATTTTGTTGGTTTTTTAAAACACTGTTTATTAATAGCTGGCCTCATTTGCATTTACTCTTATGGAATAAGGCATTTACAGTTTAAAATAATTTTTGTAGCTCCTCTTGTGTTCGCCTCTTCCCTGGTTATTCCCCAAATCGTAACCTAGGGCTCTCTGCCTCTCCTCCAGTGCAAACCAGTTGGGGTGGGGGGAGCCGGGGGAGTCTCTGTGCATTGAGTTCTCAGGGGAGCCTGCCAGGGCTTCCCTTGGGCTTCTCTTTCTGCTGCTTCTTTCACACTATGGCGATCGTTTGTACCGAGTCTTTAGGCGGCAATAAAAGGTAAATAAACAAAGATGCCATTCTTTTGTGTAAAAATGGAGCTGCTTTAATGAAACACTTTTTGAAACAGAAACATTCATCTCAGACTGATTAAAACTATACAGAACGCTGTGAGGCTTTTTGAACTCATTGCTAGTTGAGTCATATCTACAGCCTTTCCCTCAGTAATTAGTTCCCTTTATTTCACTACATTCACACCTCTTATGTTCTCTGTCATGAAACAAAACAACAACCCGGCTTTTTCAACGTAATTGTTGGACAATTTAATTAAAACGTAACTGGAACATTGAGAAAAAGCCAGCAATATTCAAGGCGCTGTTTTTTCCACCGTTCACCTGTAAAATCTCCCTTCTCTGTTCTTCTCCCTGCTCTTATAAGTCATTTTCAAATCAAAATCAAATGGTGTACCAGGCTATATTTCTGCTCTAACCTTTCGTATAGCATATACACAGTTTCAAGAAATAAAAAGAAAACGTTGTAAAAATAATCAGCTGTTGATAATATATCAGTGCCACTGCTGTAAAAGTCTTGCTAGGAAAATAACATATTCAGAGTGCTGCATTGGAGTTAATCCTCTTCATAATCTTTATCAGCGCTGAATCTTAGGGAAAATAAAACCTCATTCTGAGATGGTTTTTTGTAAAGCTTTTCTTGCTATATTTATTAATATGAGGGGAAAAAAAATCTTTGTACCATCCGTTGTGTGAGGTTTGGCCAGATTTATGCTCAGACAGGAATCAAAGTGGACAGCCGTTAATTTTGAAACACCTCATACGGGATATTTTATGGCAGCTTAAATATAAAATGTTTTTAAATATGTCATACAGTTCATATTACAGTTTGGTCATAAATATCAAAGAAAACATTTATTTTTACAAGGTACTAAAGGCAGTCTGAGTTGGGTTAGTTGAGTTTAAGGTCTAATTTACTATAAAACTGAAGTAGAAACAGAACTATGTTGAGTTAAAAAGCAGAAAATATCTCTTTGCTGCAGAGTGCTATTCAGAAGGCACCATTGCATCAAAATGGATTTGGAAACAAATGTTCCCCTCTACATGCATTGAATATTAATTAGCCCTGTGCTTGAGTCAGACTTTGTGTGGTTATTAAGCTCCTACAGCCTTGTCTAGGAATTGTTTTGGTTTGACGTGAGGAAATAAGTGCTGTTATTTAAGTCTTTCTGCAAATTAGTAGTATAAATGCAGAGCACTGACAGCAAATAGCACTGTCAATATTGTCTCTGCAGTATCAGTTCCTTTTTG
Source organism: Arenaria interpres (assembly GCA_013399435.1). Taxonomy (NCBI): domain Eukaryota; kingdom Metazoa; phylum Chordata; class Aves; order Charadriiformes; family Scolopacidae; genus Arenaria; species Arenaria interpres. Next base: position 134,600 of record VXAK01020931.1, read on the forward strand.
GAGGAATGTAGCCTTTTCTTTTCATTTATATAAGTAGCCATAATAAGTCTATGGTCCAAATTAGCGTTAGGTAGCTTTTTGTTTGTCCTTAGGAAAGCAGAAGAAGAGCTAGGCTTTCCATTTGGCAACACAAATATATGGTGTTTTAATTTAGGATTGTAAATTTAAACAGCAAAACTGATTTACAGTAAATAATAAATGAAATGTTGACTATTAAGGGACATATATTCCTAAAAGGAATAACGGCGTGTCTTCCTATTGGCCTTGCACCATTTGAACTTGATTGGAATTGTACAAGTTTGGCTATAAAAATTTTAAGTAAGAACATTTATTCTCCCAATAGTGTTTTCAAACCTATCCTTTAAATATGGATTGATGCAATTGTCAAACATCAGAAACATGAACACAGTATGTCACAAAAATAATTTATACAGGGATTTTTTTTGCAAGTCTATGTTCTATATCCAATACAGCATATCGTAGGGTGTGACAGGATACGTGGAACATGCTGAATTTTATCTCTACGCTACTATTTCATCCAATTAAATGGAATTACAGATGCCTTATACACTTAAAGATGCGCACACTTTCTCTGCAAGTTTATGTCCCAATGCTTTTATGAGGGTGCTGGAGCAAACAGACTCAAGGCACTGTTTGGAAATCTGGACCCTTGAACCAATAGGCTGTAACAGCTCCGATTCTTAATGAGCCCGTGGGCTGGAAGGGTCATTAGCAGGGTGAGTAAAACGTTGGTGTTAGACCTTGAAATAGCCCTGATCAGACCAAACAAGAACACAGCTGTCCACATCTCTGCCTGTCATTTTAAGTTCACCTATGAGGAATACACGAGGGTAATTTCTAGCCAAAATTGGAATGCAGTGAAGGAAACCCAATGGAGAAAATTGGAGAGAATAAAATATGTCAGAAATGGCAGCTATTAGAGATTCATCTCCTGCGTGACAGTTCTCATCCAGTTTCTAGAACACAAGCAGTTGGACAACTGTCTAACCTTTGGCATTTATGGAAATAATTTCTTAAGTTTTACCACTGTGAAATGAATTACTTTTGTAAACTTAAACATGTGTGAGATTAGTTACTAACTACAGTAATCAATTCATAAAAGTTAAGACACAAAAAAACTAAAAGGCCAAATATGTTGTGCCACTTCTCCAGTATAAGTTCATGAATTACCAATTCATGATGGCAGAGTAGGATGGATATTGATGAATGAAAAATCATTAATGCAAATGTAAACTATTAAATATGGTCAAACATTTGAGAGCTTTGCAGAAATCACTTGCAGTGGAAGTTATTCAGTACCTATTGCATGTATTTTGACGTGAGTTTCTAAAGCCAAGGCTTTAGCAGCGCTGAAATACAATGAGCAAGTCCCATACTTAGAGGCATTATCGAGTACCGCAGCTGCCGTGAAGATGGACGTGGTCTCTGTAAATATAAGCAGTTTTAGCCTGTCGTTATTTGTGTTGGTTCCATGGAATGTGGAACCATTAGAACATCTGTTGTTTCTTTCAACAAGTTATAGCCAGTCCATAGGAATATTGAATTGGGTAAGAGGATTTTGATTATCAAGGCTGTTTTTCAACTTAGTTATCAATGAAGGAAACAACTATCTAGGTAAGGAAAGCTACGGTGTAAGTAACATACATAATACGGAGCACAGATTGTTTTAATCACAAAGTGTTCAGCTTCTTTCAACAGATAAGGAAATACAGGGTTTTTTGAATCTTTTTTTTTTATAGCACATTGTTATAATACTTTACATATACACTGTACAATAATTCTTTTGTATCAGAAAACTTTCATACAGAAAAAAATAGTTCTATAAAATATTCCGTAGTTCATCGGAAAGACTTGGAATAAAACATGGGGCGCTCTTAATCTGTAGGTTAAGAGAAACAGGGGACAAAATTCTGGCAATTCTTTTGTTCTTGTACATTCATATTGGTAAAAGGGCAACTCGTTATGCCTCAGAGGACACAGAGGAGCACTCTCAGCTTGAGCCTCTCTGTACAAAGCATAACTTTACGGAGAAGCTACCTCCAGGAGGCTTGTTCCTCATCTTGCGCGAGTGCCAATTCCCCAGACTCGTACTTTAGCTGTACAGGACAATTTGTTTTTGTTTCTAAGCAACAGACACATTAGAGGATGGCAGTTCAAAGCTGTGAGCGTGCAGTGTTTGATGGAATTAGGCTCCAAGGCTTTTTAGGAAGTGATGGTTTTAAGGTTCGCTGATATCAATAAACTCTTTCTCTGGGGGAGGACCACCTCGGTACCAGCTGCAAGTGCCATCGCTTCTCTTGATGCAGGCGTAGTGCTTGGCTTGGTGCCCGTAGAGCTTTCTTTCTATCAGCCAGTCCGTCCAGAGGCACTCGTTTGGTGTGGTGATGGAACAGGGCACCATGTAGCAGGTAGTGATCTAAACGGGAAGCAGTACATGAATTCAGTATATCGCAGCTTTCTTTAAAATGGTAATACAAAATACAGGGTGTCTGAGAGAGCGGTTCCCACCAGTGAAAGCTGCTAGTGCTGTAAGGTTAGGCAGTATTTCATTCTATACTTACTTTGCAGCCACAGCCCATTTGATATCTCTGATTAAGACTCTTCTTTTGCGACAAGGATAAATCGTCCCATGGTTCGATGTAGTTGCATAAATGGATGAGGACTTTACCGTCACTTAAAATTTGTCCTACAGCATGGAAAATAAGAAAAATAAGGCAAGCACATTCAGCTGTTTTCTAAATACTGAAATAAATTGCAAGAATACCTGAAGTTTTTAACTAATTGCACCAAATTAGTCATATTTCACACTTTTTTGTGTGAATGTAATTACAACTAAGAGAACTATTCTGCTGATAGCATGCTGAATAAACATAAAAGATTTAAGAAGGACATTTTTCAAAAGGTGTTGATAATCTGCCAGCAAGGGATGGATGAGAATGTTAAACTACATTTCAAGACTCTCTAGAAAAATCTATTATTACTTAGAATCCCAAATCCACATATAGGTGAGCATGTGATTTCTCATAAAGCATGTTTGCATTCCTGGGAAAATCGGTATTGTTGGTTTTAAATAATAATGGCAAACTTCCTATTTACTAATTACGCAGTCACTGACTTCCTTTGAAACTGCTTTAAGATTGTTGGTTGAAGGATGGAAAACATGCAAGATCGCAGTATAATTACAGCTTTACACAATTTGTACATTTCATTGTGTTTGTATTATTTAGTACATAAATACATTATTTTTTAACAAAGGCTGGCATATTTTTGCAAAGTCAATCTAAGAGGTTGCTTTGGGCTTTATAGGTACATGAGTTTTGTTGCATTTTACCTGTCAGAAGGTACTGTTTTTTGTTATTAGCTTCTAGTTTCACTCCGCAGAGTGACGAATCAAAAGGGGTATAGACGTACTGGACATCCTTGAGCTTTTCAAATCCTTTAAACATCTGAAAATTACCAGAAACAGAAAGTCAGGAGTGAAAAAGAAACATGAGAAAAACAGTTGCAAACAACAGCTGAAAGAAATACATGGTGCAGCTCTTTAAAAAAGGCTCTAAAGTCTGAGAAAATACCAATGAATTAGACCCCTCCTCTGACTAAATGAACTGTGACCATTATTTTTAGAAGGAAATTAGGTCTTCATTTTTTTAAGTTAAAGGTTTTAAAATGTGTTTGTTCAGTGTTTTTAATGGATCTTTAAAACTTTCTCTCCAACTTATATTGTACTGGTGTCTTCTGTTTAAGGAGTAATCAGGGACAGCATTCCTCTCACACAAGGTGCTGCAGCATCATAAGATGCAAAAATTTCTCAATATATTAATGTGAGGAATTTGATGTTGAGGGCTGTGATGGTGTGGATCTCAAGGACGTGAAACACGCTGAGAAACTGAGCATTGCACTCATATTTGATCATTAAAGCAAGCTGGTTTTCCACATCCAGATTTTTCCCCAGTGTGACCTTCTCAAATAGCTGTTAGAAAATGGGATGCAGCTCTGGGAATGAACAGGGAGGTTCCGGATCAAAGACTGTGCTGTGGTCAGACTGCCCTTTCCCACCAGGAAAATCACTCTTAAATAAGCCATTAAAAGATCAAACCAAATCGGGTTGTGTCGGAAGGTGAGAAGGAACCCTAAGATGCTAATCAACCTCGGGGTGGCTGTCATCACCTCCGATGACGTAAGCGAGCCCCCAGGGCTTCGGGGGCCCCGCTCGGTGCCATCACGCTGTGTGTTGACAGCTGGGGACAAGCTCTCCCCCGCGCAGCTGGCGGCACTGGGAAACGCGCTCCTCTTACTCACGTTCTCTCAGGGGGTTCGGATGCTACGGGGCACTAGAAAATACACTCCGTGTTGATTTTTCTGAAGCCTTGTTTATGGAATGAAAAAAAAAAAAGCCAAAGTTGTTGTCGTTGGGCTTCTCATCCAAAAATACTAGATGTGAATTTGAAATGCTTAGTAGAAAAAACAAACACACCAAACCAAAAACCAAACCGGCATCCTGTATGAAGCAGCAGTGGAAATAGTAGAAAACGAATGTGACGATGATGGAAATATGTCTAAGTTTATTAGATGAAAGCACTCTGGTGTATCAGCCCAGTATAAAAGTTGTTGGAACGATGGGCAGAGGAGGGACCGGGCGCAGGCTGGGTGTGCGTTGGGAGACTCTGCCCGATGGCCAGCCCAGCGCTTCAGGGGCAGCCCCAGCCCTTCCGCGCTCCTCCTGGGAGCCATTTGGTTCCTGCACCTCTGAAACCTGAATCTTCTACTCCTAGGCTTAAATCCAGCTTATTCAAGGTGAGGGTACCTGACACCAGACGTCTAGTACAGAGTAACCACGTGAACGACGCAGGTGTCCCTGATTTGAGTGCTCTCCACGTCCAGAAACCGTTGGTTGGGCTAGAGTGGTTAGCAGGGGACAACTTTTAATATCTCATCACTTGGTCTAAATTAGCTTGAGGCATTAAGCAGACAACACAAACTGATTTAGCTATTAAAAAAAGATATCCGTGGCAATTGATAATGGAGACCTAGTTAATATTTAAATGAGTTTGTATTGCTGGGTTTTTTTTCAATGCTTGAATTTTTTTTTTAAATTAGGGTCTGACCTATCTTGGGTTTTGACCTAGATATTTCTTAAAGCATTTCTTAAGATTATAATCTTCTGTTTAACTCAGTAAATCATATTTGATCTTCTCAATCATATTCTCCCATCTCCTAAGAGTGTGGACACTTTCTCTGTGAGGGGTTAAGATGGCTTGACTCGGCCCTGCACTGTGCTATGGTTCATTTACATTCCAGGTTCTGGTAGGACTTCATTGAGGCAGGAAATAAAGGTGAGGAACTGGGAGATCAGAGAGATGTGAGCCTGGTACTATATTGACACTGTCCCTGCCCTTCTGAGGTACAGAACTGAGACCAAGATTTTAGAATACCTTTTTTTTTTTAAGAATATTTGTATTACTTTCAGTGTCTCTGGCACGTTGCTCTTTTAATAAATACAGTCTTCTATTTTCTTTATTCTCCAAGCCTTTTCAGCTATATCATGGCTTATTTTCTGAGCTTTATATGGTGATTAATATCAATCTTTAAAACTGCAGGCATCCTTGTAAAGTGTAGATACCCTTGCGTTTATCATCAATACCTCCTTGTATTCCCACGTGAGGGGACGCCGCCCTCTCGCTAAAGAAGTCTGATTCTTTCAGTGGGTTTCCATCCATGCAGCTTGTGTGCAAAAAACTTAGCAATTTTGGTTATACTACTTTAATTTGGTAAACTGTATTATTTCATATATGACGGTAGTATCTTGTGCTTTACTTCACTACTCTGATAATATAGGGCAAAGTCCCACAAAAGCTAATGGCACTGCTTTAATGTTTAGCTGACTCCTGAGAGTGGACAGGATGACCAAGTCAATAGCAATAATATTGTGAAGACAAATACTCAATTGCATATAAATCACATATTTTCTTTTCTCTTTAGTATAATGCTGTAAATATTGCAATAAAAGAAAATAACCGTAATTGAAAAAAACGTATGGCAGCTTAATGTGCCAACCAATATATATTAAATGAATAAACCTCCTCATCATTCTTTTTTTATTTCTGAAAATGAGTAACAAAATCATGTTTAATATTTCTGTACAAAAATGTGAAAATATCCTTAATAGTTTGAGACAACAGCAAGTGGCAGATGATGGAGAGTTTTGGGGTTTGTTTCAGCAAGGTGGAACAAATTGGCTTGTTGAAATTGCTATAAAATCTTAACAGAAGTCATGTGTGAAAACCATCCATGTGAATATTTTGAGATGTTCTTGTTTACCATAGATGTTTCTTAGTAAAACTCCTGTGAAGTTTTCTACTGATATAATGTGAAGGGGTGTATTTTTTTTTTAAGCATGTAACTCTTCATAATGATCTCCTTAAGGGTTCCCAGTAAATAAAATAATACAAATCAATACAAATAATACAAAATAATATTCTATTAAAAATGAGAGATAAAACCAGCCAGAAAACTTAAACCAAACAACCAAACCAAAAAAAACTCCAACCCACCAATGCACAGTAACACTTTTTCTTTGACAGAGACTGCCTGTCTTTTGGGTATTCCAGAGACAGGTAGATCACGAGCTTTTTTACATCAGTGAGAGTTTGATGGTGACTTGAATGGGATCAAGAAATGTCTTCTTAAAGTACATTGATGAATACGTCTCCTTATTGGAGCTGAACAAATAATGGAAAAATCCTCTGAGATTCTGAATGACTGCATTTTTGGGTGCTCCTGCTTCGTGTTTGCTTTCCCAGCAACATTCACACAAATGGATTTTTGTTCATATGAATATTAGGGAAGGTCTCCCGTTTCTGCAAATATCCCTATTCAGTTATGAACAAAGGTCCTTGCTGTGTCAGCTGGAAATGTTTTCTTCGGTTTATGAAGTTCGCATCATCCAGTCAGAGAGTTGCAATATCATAATGGGACAGAGGTGATCAAGTATTGATCACCAGATGGATTTTAAATTTTTTGAATTTTATCCCTACTTTGATTTATTCTGTGTAGTTCCCCTGGGTCTGACTGTGGAGGCGTCAGGAGCCTTTCCCAGCTTAAGGCATTGAGGGCTAAATTGTACTCATATACATAGTTTATCAGCATTGAACTTCAAAATAGCTGAGTGATTCCATGTACCTTTATTTGTTTGATTTCATACCGGATCATTTTGTGGGTATCAAGAGGATCATCACTGGCAGGAACCACCTTTTCACTGGATATTTTTGCTCGAATAACTGTAATAGAGAAAAAGATGTAAATGTAAATTAGCACATGCCTAATTTTACAAAGAGTAGTGAAAATTTTATTAATAAATTTTAGCATTGTTTTACACTTTAGCTAGAAGTAGATTTTAAGGCTTGTTACTACAACAACACTAGGCTGAGTTAACTCCTGAAAAAAAAAAATAAGTGGGCTGCCGATGTTACAAATCTGAATGTCGATGAATCTGGAAATCTGAATTAAGTTACCACTCGGTTTTGACAAAAACTGTCCATCAAAATCTTTTAAAGACTCGAATCCCATGAAATTTTATATAACCCATCATTATAGTCAGTGAGCAAAAGAAAGGGACACTTCTGTTGGTGACAGAAGAATTGTTGATAAGTTAAATAACCTTGAAGTTAACACTCTGCAAGACTGTGCCAGACAAGATTAAAGCATCATTTTCATGCATGAAATCAGAATACAGGAAGAGAACAGTCTTTCATTCACTTTTCTGAGACTGTAGATTTTAGCATTTTTCTTAACACGTCATTGTGTTAACCTGTATAAATTAATTATTCCCTCTTCTGACACATTTTATTTATTTCCTATTCTTTAAACAAGGAAAGTATGAGGCTTTATGAAAGAAGAAATGGTTTCTTTTCCTATCTGCTTGTTTGAAGCATCTCACTTGTATGTGCTGTTTAAAATATCCCAGGGTTATCAGGCACAGAGAATAACGGGACTCTAAGAATAGGGTAGATGGCCAGAATTTCTCTGGGGACTTCTGTCACCCAAAAAGTATTTAGAGTCGTGTTTTTGCTCAGTTCTGGATGGCGATTACAGCCCCTCTGCAGATGTCGTGCTTGGTAGAACAAGCAATCAATCTGTATCTGCGTGGAGAGATACTGGCAAAGGCTGGAGCAATCAACAGTCCAACCCCACGGCAGCTGTAAGTCCGGTTCACAGCTGGGCAGAGGAGGAGCTGGGCAAGGACATCTGCAGCTGCAGCTGCTGTGGAGATTGGAAAATGTTCTTCAGTATGAGAGCAACTCTCAAACACTTTATTTTGTTTGTATTTTTCATGACGAAAGGAACCATTCTGTCAAAATTAGTATGAAACAGGCACAATATTTTATGGAAGAAGTTGGGTTAGAAGGAGCCTCTGGAGGTCTAGTCAAACCTCTTGCTCAGCTTGAATCGGGATGCTCAGGGCTGCGTCCAGCTGAGTTTTGAGTATCTCCAAGGATGGAGATCCTGCAGCCTCCCTCAGCCCCTGTTCCAGGGTTTGACCACTCTTACAGTGAACCCCTCGTGCTTCCTATTCACTGAAAAAAATAGCAAGCTGATGCAGAGGAAACCCTCTTGGCATCAAAATCATGCTTTTCCCAAAAAAACATTTCTTTGATTGACCTCTAAACATCATATCTAAAGAAAAGGAATAAAAAACACGGATTGTAATTTCTGGAGAGGTCAGCCCCATCTAGTCATGGGAAATTCTCATTCCCTCATTTACTAGCACAGCAAACTGGATGTAATAATCAACGTGATGCCTACAGCTTCAAAGCTTAGCCCTCTATCTTTTTGGCACAGCGCTCCCTCCTCCCAAGCCATTTAAACTCTTCTAAAGGAGCATTGTAGGCTCATGGGTTGGATTGGAAGGAAAGAGTTCTTTCAAGTATGAGCAGCAAATTCTTCATTTCCAATGGCAGCATCTCCTTAATCATCTGCAGATGCGTTACGTTCCCCCAAATTAACAGTACTTCTTAAGTGCTTTGATCTAATTCCAGATAAAAAGTGTTGTGGATTGTGTGTACTCTGCTGCTGGAAAGGTCAAATTAGAATGACACTGTTTTGTTTTGCTTTGCTTTCCTTTGCATCGTTGCTTCCTAAAAAAAGGTTTTCTCATTAAAAAGAGTTCATTCAGTGCAGAAGGTAAGGGGCGAGGCGACAGTTTGGAGTTAGCTCCGGTATTTTCTTAATACCATAACGGGCTTTATATGCGGGAAATCTTTTCTTGCCTACTCAATGCAAACATTTGTAGGGTAATTAAAACTACTTCTCTTCTTGTGTTTAATGTTGAAACATGACTCATTTTCATATTTTTACTAAATTCTGCATGTTAGCATCTGAGGGGAACATTACAGGTGATCAGTGTTGGCTTAAAGGGTCTCCATGGAGTTACGCAAGGCCCAAAGTATAACATTTGGGGGTTGTCATTAAGAGATCTTTTTTCTGGGTGTGTGGAAGAAAAGGAAAACTATTTTAATGTTGTGTGTGTTTCTTTCATTTGTTTGTTGAAGAGAAAGCTTCCAGATGGTGAAGATGACCAAACAGGGATTTTTCTTTGTGAGTGTCAAGAAGGTTTTAGTGTTACAGGATGTCTCAGTCTTTACTTATTTGGGTTTTACTTCTCTGTTCTCCTGAAATCAGCTTCAAATGCACACAGATCCTTTGGGCCTTTTAATCCCTCTTGCTTTTCTTTTTTCTGTGCTTTAATATGTGGGTTTTTTTTCAATCAGTGTCGTCTCGCTGTCTCCTAAAACCTCTTATTCATGTGGTTGCTTCTGTTTCTAACCACAAGCACTTCCTGGTGCAGCATTCCTGGGCCTCCTCTCCCTCTCTCCACTCGTGGTTCAGAGGGTGGTTAGAACTTCGGATTCCTCCTACTCTGCACTTCTTTTCAAGAAATGGTTTCAAGTGTACCACGGCTGGCTCGGCTTCTCCTCTCTGACTGAGAACAGCCTCTGGTCCTTTAGTGCAATGATGTCATTTTATCTGTCAGACAGTTATGGGTTCCTTATGGGGAATTTGCATATATTAAATACATACGCCTAGCCTTCCTGTCCTAACGCCGATAGTTCGCTCTGCCTCAAATGCATTCCGCATTAAAACATGCCGGGGTCAGCGGAGCCTCAGAAGAGAAACAGTACTGGGAGTGACTGGTCCCAGGGTTACGCTGAGCCACTGCTGCTCTGATTCCTGGTGCCGGGGGGGACAATGACTCTTGCATCCATCACCCTGGCGATGGGGCATTCCTTACTAGAAAAGCGTTAAGGATATTTTTATTCCTCCTTTCCTGACTAACAATAAACATCTCCCAACCATTTCTACATGAACAAAAGCTGATTTTGAACCGGGTAAAGGACAGAATTTACTTTGTATAACATCAGATATATTTGTGTTTATACAGTCAGGAGAAAAGTGTGGGGTTTTGTACAATGCAAAAGTATTTATATGCAATACAGGTAGAAAATTAGGCATGAACTGCATCTTTCCCAAACCTTGGTGATTTCTCTCTGAAATTAGCTACACTAATTATTTACCTGTAAATAAACCGTACCATTAGAGATTTTATGACCATGAGGAACTACTAACGCTAAGGGCTTTATAAAAAACGAAATTCACTGCCTTTAGGTTAATTTTACCACACTAAAGTGACAGATGCAATGAAACATGACCATCTTTTTCATGGAAGAGGAGACCCAAAGAACTGAGCAGTATTCTGAAGTCCCTGTACCAAGTCATAGGCATAGGTGGAACCAGAATAAAGTAAATCTTTCTGGTTTGCCCAGTGAAATTCATATTCCCTAAAAGTAGTATCTTCTTAGACTCTGAGGTATTTCTAAGGCACTAACATAGGGAAAACTGTTTAGTGAAGAATTACTCTCATTGTTCCAAGTTAGTATTATTAAATAATATATTCTTTATGATACTATTTTATATAGTGTTGTACTTATGCAAGTTTTAAGATGACACCCTTTCAGTGTTTCTCCTTAACCTGTTGGTCACAGACAGTACTGTAGTTTGAAGACAGGCAACTTTACTCAATAAAAGTAGTCAACTTTATTACTCCTTCAAAAAGGAAAACAAATTGGAGTTCACTCTCCAGAATAACTTTATTATCCTAAGAAATAGGAGGTAAAGGGAGAAGGTAAAAACTGATGAAGAAATGAACTCTTTTTTCCCCAGTATCTGTTAAGTATCAGCAACTATACAATGAAAAAGACTTATATAGGAAAATATTTAAGATATTACTGGACAGAAGAACAAGAAATCATAACTGCTTATGTGCATTCTTATTTTAAATATATAAACCTAAAAATAAATAAAATATAAGTAAAAATAAAAATATTGCTAAGAAAAGTATGAATTTTAAAGATGGACAGGTAGGGAGGCAACCACTTGGAGCTTTGAAAATCTGACTGTAGTTGTCAAGTGTGTTAAGATCACAGTACTATGAGAAATACAGACTGTTTAATGTTAATTAAACTGTTGTTTTACTTAAGCTGGCTTTAGTTCAGTATTTTTGTCTCTGGGGTATGATTTCAGAAAGAAGTATTTCACTGTCTTCTAGAATTAGATTTATAGATTATTATCATGGTGGATGCATCCTGTTTCAAATATTCATAGAACCATAGAATGATTAGAGTTGGAAGGGACCCTAAAGACCATTGAGTTCCAACCCCCTGCCACGGGCAGGGACAATATTAGCTGCACTGGCGTTTTCATTGCATCAGTGGTAAACTATGTAATACCTGCGGTTTGTAAATGAATATATTTTTGGTTAGGGAGTTGCAGCTTAAAGCAAAACTCCATAGTTAATGAGCTCCGGTCCTTCAGCAATAGGTAGGTTCATGAACAGAAGGGCAAGATTGTCTGGACTGGGATGCCTTAGCTGCTGTTTGTGAAAATAAGGGCTAAATCCTGTCCTTTAGCCTGCCAGTGGATTTTGAGGTCCATGAAGAAAGCAGCAGGTTCTGCATCCAGGAAAGCTGTAGTTCTGGGACTCTGCCAGCCCTTTGTGTCCCTGCTTTGCCATGGGTTTGTCTCCTTTTCTGCATCTCTAAGGCCACTTGCAGATTTTGGAAACAGCGTCTCCATCATCAACACTGCACCAAAAATAGGGAGCTGCCTAAGCTGTGAATGAAGGGCTCTGATTTCTTCTCCACTCCGTCTTTTATGCTGAATATTTTTGCTGCTGGGCAGATTAGCCTTCAGTAAGAAAATAAAAGCAGCGAGTCCTGACGTGTCCAGATAATTAGATCCCTTTCTAGATTTGAGATCAGAACTAGGAGTAGGAGCATCCTTCAAACAGGCATCTTGAGGAAGAATCTGTGTTTCAGTTGTAGCCTCCAGTTCATTTCAGACTAAGTTTACGGCATATCTGCATAGGTATCTGAATAGGAATTTAATCTTCATTGCTTTTAAGCAGTCTCTCTCTCAAGAAATCAAGAACGTTTATTTCATATCATACAAATATATAACCAGAATCGACTTTGCTACAAAAACCTTGAAATGAGATTTAAAAACTATGTTGACAGGAAAAGTTACTAAAAAGTTATGAACAAGGTTGTGATAATGAGTCATGCAGCTCGTTTTTCTCTTATATTTTATTGCCTCAGTTTAGCCCCTTCATTTAATTACCTAAATTATGAGGAGTGACTTTTTGAGCACTTATTTCTACCTGTCTCTGATGTCTGGCAGTTCCATCAGGCTGTTGCCAGATGCTATTGCTCTTGTAAGGACAAGGAATAAGTGGCACAAGGAGAAGGACCTAAATAAGTGTGGTGTTGTTCTGTGGATGGGTTGAGGACAGCACCCAAATATTTATGGGAACGGATAGAAGAAAGCGTCCAGATGTGCTAAAATAGAAAACTAAAGTGTTTTTCTGAAATTACGTATCAGTCAGAGTATGCAGTAAGAAATAAAGCAGAACTATGGACACATAATATGTATGTACATAAATAATTTTGAAGCCCCCTATATTCAAATGAACTTTTATATATAAAAATATGTCCTTTCACCAAAACGAAAACATTCACATGCACAACGTGCAGCTGTTTCTGCTCACCCTTCTACAGTAAGATTACTTTAAACTTTTTCTGTCTATCTGTCTCCCTCTCTATCTGTCAGAACTTCTTTCTTCTTTGGGGTGCAGTGGCTTAAACTTACTCCATAACTGTCTCCAGTTCCTGGAGGATCACACCTGGAATACGTGGCAGGGGGAAATACTGCGGTGACAAATACAGAAGCACCGACCACAGAGACCTCACCTTTATTCAGAACTTGATGTTTCAATTCAAAAATTCTTCAGGTCCAAAAGTCTTGTTGATTTATTGCAGGGAGGAACGTTTGGGGTTTTTTTTAACCGAAACCCTATATAGAGAATCTTTTTTTCTCAAAAAACTTTAATGAAAGAAGTTTGCTTTTCTGGATTGTGCCTCAGCCATGACAGTGGCTGTGGTGTGTCTCGGGGTTACACGCTTGCTGAAAGCAGTTACCAACAGAACATGCAGGAGAATGGAGTCCACGTTGTTTGTTTGAAGCTGTAAAGGTCAAGTTTCTGGGTCCAGCGATCTTAAATAACCGCACACTAAACCAGGAAACAAGAGAACGGAGTCTGGGCTTTGCCAGCCCTGCAGGGTCGCTGTGGAACATGGGGTTTTTGGCTCCTGTGAGGAGAGGTTGTAGAACTTCAGGTGTGTACTTTATCCTCCATCCTTTGTTCTGAATAACGGAGAGGGGAAGGGCTTCTTAGGACACGTCTGTAAAACTATACTTACACTCTTTTGTGTTTATGCTCTTTCTGTAGCCCTGCTACGAAATGGGGGTTACCTTCCTACTTAGTTGGGTGCATCAAAATAGAAATCCATAGTAAATCCTCAGTTTACCTGGTGGCAATTCTTGCTGGGGCTAGTACAGCTTTACACCATCTAAGAAAGATATGCCTGTTTTTGAGAACATTGGCTCCTCATTTAAATTAACTATAAAAGGCTTTCTTAAATTTATATGCCTTTATTTGTTTTGCTGTATCATAAGGGAAACTTCCAGAATGGATGCATTAACTAATCAATGACGTAACACACTTTGAATGTTGGGCTACACTCCTTGGAGATGACTAGAGCCTGCAGGACAGTGTTGGTGGCGCCGCAGGTTCCGTTACAGCCAGAGCAGAACTAAACCGAGAGCTGTCTGTTAACAACCATTTGTAACCAAAGGGTGGGGGATTGTCTTCAGAGTGTTTATCCATAGGATTAAGAAAGAAAGGGGTTTATTAACACCCTGTCATTCTAGCAGTGATCAGCGCAATCCAGACCACCCCCTCCTTTTGTAGTGTAAGTGTTAAAATACTTGGTATTCTGTAAAGACTGGGGGCAGCTCTGGGGATGGGACTTTCAGCAGTGCCCATCTCCGGTTTTGGGGGGGAGTTACTTCAGCAGGCCCAGCGTGAGACTGGAGAGAAAGCTTGCAGTCACAGAAGGGGCCATAATTCATTCCTTTTTATACCCACAGAGCAATTCCTGGTGAAATTTCTATGTTTGGAGTGGTGTGCCCAGCATACCGGCTTGCAGGTTTGATTTGTTTCCAGTTTGTATCAGGCATCTGTCTGTACCTGGCCAAGAATGGGAATACAAACCGGAAAGCAAACGAACTGAGAGTTTGTGAGTAGAACTGGCCTCATCTACAGGATTCACCTGAACTCAAATGGTAGTAAAATAATGCCAGTTGTCCGAGATGAATGCCTTGAAGTCCAAAGACAGGGACTTTGGACACACTGTATACAGGCAGTACAGACTATAGACTGTACAGACACACTATTTCATTTACCTTCTTTGGATCTAGATGCTATAGATACTATACCCGCTATATTATGGTCCAATCTTACAAACTCTTGTTCTCTTGAAGAAGAACACTGACAAGTAACACTATTAAAGCTGCCAGAGGAACCCAAGAGCACAGTTTTGAATACTTGTCTTCCATGAGTACAGAGATAGGACCAATAAATAAATAAATTATTCTTTAGATTGGAGACTATGGTTAACTTTTCTTGCAAAGAGGGAAGAGTCAGCAGGCCAGGAGACTAATCTTAATCTCAGAAAGAAAGAGGAACCTGCACAGAAATTGTCCCAACAGACAAAAATCAATGAACCCCCTTTAAAGCAATACTGCAGAGGACAGAAAAGATAGAATTCTGAATAGAACAGTGTGTGTTGGCCGCTGATTCATATTGCTTACAAAAACCTCTCAGATGTACAGGAGGTTGTGAAAGTCTTACTCCGTGCTTTGGAGCACCTGTCCCACCTCTCCAGCGTTACCACTTCCCCTGTGCAACCCTGCCAGATTTTCAACTAAATATGCTATAAGCTCTTCAGTCATACGACAGACTTCCTTGCCACATTTGCTTCTTGTAAAGCTTTGAGTTTCAACAATGAAAAAAGCAAATTAACTTATTATCTTAAATATTCATGTAATATGTATTCATGTATCTGTATATGATTTCTCAAAAGACATATGGAAGGAAGCAAGGAGTATTGGCAATACAAAAGGAGCATCTTAACTTGGGCTTAAACCACCGGTATCACTAGTGCTGCCAAAAGAAGGCAATGTGTCCAAAAGAAGGCAAGAGTTATTGATTGATTAAGATATGAAAATAATGTTTTAAAATAAGTAACATAGCTTTACAAGCACTCTGATAATTTTAAAGAAGATTATTTTAGAGACTTAGGAATAATTTTTAGGAGAGTGAAGATTTTTATTTTCTCAATTTGTGATTTTTTGGTTTGTATGTGTCAGCTTCCAAAAGAATTAGCAGTAATGCTCTGTTATTTGGTTATCTCTGAAAAAGGAAGGTATGAAGTAGACTAGAAGTGTCTGTACTGTCTGAAGGCACTTGAGCGTTCACATGCGGTTCACTGAGTGAGAGACTGTGTCTGTCCATCGATTGTGCAAATCTTTGCGTTGTTACGTATGTCCCTTGGAGCAGGGATCGGGTCTGCTGCGTTTTAATGAGCAGAGTACTGGGTAACACTAGCACGTGCCGGTACCATGAGGATAATGTTGTGACTTAATAAGTTGCCCTTAACCTGAAATGTTTAAGACCTTTTCAAAGCAAGTCCCTTAACAGCAAATATTCTGGTTTCTCTGTTCATGCTGAAGGATTTGCCAATTGTAGTCTCGTAAAAATGCCATTACTTTTTATCCTGTTCCCATTTATAAATTTTCTTCATTTTTTCTCTGCTCCAAGTCCAGTAAAAGGCTTTGCTAGAGCTATAACTCCATGTCACATATTTTGAGTTGAGATGACCTGTACTGCATACAAAAAGGGCTTGTACTCTATGTTTTCAAAAACTACTCTGCTTTTTATTGCTTCAGGATTTTGATTTTTGACTTGGAGTCAAAAAATCCGTATCTTTATTTACGATAAAGAACCTGAGTTAAACTCAGAGGCAACTTGCACTTTTGCAAATCGACTCAAATTTATTTGTGATCTTTCAGAATCTGGTTGTTACGAATTTACTGAAACACTGAAAGGGCTTCATCTTCTGTTCATTATTCCACTAATTTTTAACTGCTTTAGAGAGGAATTTGGCATCCATGTGGTTTAGGTTCCATCCTTTTAATGCAAAATATCTCTGATTCTGTTCTTCTACTTTATATATATATATATATTTATGCTTTACAATGGCCATAATTCTTTCTATGTCAAGCGCTTCCAGTCAGCTAGAGACAACTCCTGCCATGGGTGTCAAGATGCTTTACGCTCAATTGGTTTTGTTGCTTTTGTTGTTGTTTTTTTAAATCAAAATTTGCTGGCCACCATCATCTCCTCTGAAAAATAGTTTCATAGTATTCAAGTATTTTTTTCTTCTTACACAGAAAACGCTAGATCCTGTGGGAGGCTTACAATGTAAAGGAGACTGCAACCATTCTTCTGCAGTGTCAATTTCTGAATTATTATGCAAGCTTTTAATTGTTCCAGATTTCAGTAAAGAGATAGATGATTACTTCAGGATACTTGCTGAGATGCTAGATCATCCTTACTCTTTTGGGAGTGGAAACCTACCGCTAACCCCCTGTACTTCCTTCTCTCTTTGGAGAACCAAGCAAGATGGTATTGACTGATCTTTGAACAGCTGGAGAGGAACAAGTGTGTTTAGAAACAGCTCGTCTCCCAATTGGTCTTTCAACCAGACAGATCAGCAAACAGCAGTTGTGTTACAGTACTGTAACCCACCGCAGGTGCCCGAAGCTGTTGTACTAGTTAATAATTCTAGATACAAACAGAATGCAGCAGCTGCAGCAAAACTGGCCCAACACTGAGTGAATCTGAAAAAACCCACTTTTCCTCTGTGTTTGCAGGATGGACTTCCTAACTGTAAGTCTACACTGTTACTGTTCTCTCTTCCTCCACCACTCCTAGACCCAAAGTCAAGGAATGTTTAGTCCAAGAGATGTTCATGCTTGTTAGAACGTAAAGACAATTTTATTTTTCCTGCTTTGAATTTTGGTCCTCTGATGTTCAATGAAGAAATGCTTACAGCCATCTGTAAAATAACTAGATCACCAGCACAGTAATGAACTGAGCCACGCTTTATGAAATCACAAGAAAGAAAAGTAGAGGAACTTAGTGGGTTATTTAGACACAAGTTGTTTCGGATCTGTAACCACTGAGCTTGTTGAAGAACATAACTGTAACAATAGCGGGCTTTTTTCCTTTATTCTATGGAAAGCAATGTATGGAGGAGCATTGCCTGGTCTTGGTGGTGCTTCCAGTTGCATGAGAAGATAAGTGTGGTGAGGTAATAATTGTATCTATAACTCAAAAATCAAATCCTTCTAGTAAAGTCTGATCATTTGGGCTAAAGAAATTTCTGAAGGTGAAGGTTATTTTAAAGTAACCATTGGGGCAGACCTAAATTCCACTGACCCAATGCAAAATAGCAAATAAGGAGAAAAAGATGGTGAATAGACCTACGTATTGCGCACTGAAGGACAGGTCACAAATGTATTTGCGAAGGTTTAACACGTTCATCAGTGTGGGTCCCTCTACCCAGTTAATACAGCCACTGTGCAAATGCACAAATTTAACATCTATTCTAGATGATGTGCTTTGATGATAAATATTTCATTATTCACTGTTATTCAAGGCATTTTTATTCAGAAACAATTACTGCATTCCAACAACTCACCTGCTTGAAAAACCCCTGAATATTTCTGGAGTTGATAAAGCAGATACCAAGGAATTTTATCACCATTTCGTATGGATACTAATTTGTATTGTATTGTTTTTCAGTGTAAATGCTTTGCAGAATTTGGTTACTCTCTTGTGTTTGATTAACGCAGAACTGCTAGTCTGCATCCAAAGTGCATTTCCATTGGAGGCTGTCAGAATGTAGGAGGCCTGTATTTAAGCTCATTAGGACTCTCAGGTAGGTCAGGATTTTGTGAATCTCTGTGTGTTTTTGGCTCGGGATGCAAAAATTCCTCATGTTGAAGGCAAGAGTTGATCAAGTTTGGCTTCCTTGTTAAACCAGAAGATTATGCAGTTTTATTTTTCTTCAATTAGGAGAATACATTCAACTTATGAAAGTGAGGTTTTAAAATCTAGATTTTATAAAGTTTCAAATAGAAGGGGCAAGCGTATTTTTCACAGATGTGCGGTAACCTTTCAACTTAAATATTCCCTAAAAAATAGCGTGATTTCCTAATGTTGTTCAAGGTCAGTTTTATTTTTCTGCGCTGTTTTTACAGCTGCTACTCATGTTACCAGAAATATTTCTCTCTACTTCACAAGCCTCAAATACCACATCATTTGACTAGTAATCAACATCTGCCTAATTTCAGCTGAAGAATAACACTCTCTTTATACTCCAAAGTCTGTAGAACAACATACATAATGTTATTGTAGATTTCCATTCGTAGCTCCGTGCCCCCTCCTCCAGGCGGAAGAAACCCCCCGTTATTGAGATACTTTTTAATGAGAAAGTTAGGGATTAAAGTCGGTAGATTAATAGGATTAAGCCTTTGGCAGTCTTTCATGTTCTGTGGTTTATATTATTTAATCTTTGTTTCTAGGCTTGCGTTTTGTTTTCCTCACAGCGTGTGTAGAATGGTGTTTTTGAAATCATGGGGTTTGAGTTTCTTAGCACTATAATGCAGGCTTTTAGATCAAAGTAACACAGTTCCTGATTTTCTTATCCTGCATTTATAACGTGCTCAGTAATGAGTCCGTGTTACTGAGTTACTTCTAAATCAGGCAACTCACATAATTCTTCTGAGATTTCACTTTACTACACAATACTCGGCTCTGTTTTTTTCACTAAAGCTTAATTATTTTATGGTTGTCAACTACCTTCTAATTGACAGGAGTGTTGTGCTCAGCGTATTTGGCTCCTTAAAATTCTCTCCTGTTGTTCAGTTCCATGATGCCACCTCATTTTACAGCTACAACTTTTAAGCTGTTGGGAACGCTGCCATGAAAAAGTTCAACATGCGAAGGAAAGGAGAGTGACTGCATTTTTCCAGACTGAGCCCCATTTTCGTGCTTAAATGGCAGGGTTCTGCAGAACCGTAATTACAGAAGATCGGAAATTATTTCTTCAAGTTGCATGATATTGGCAACGCAGCTCAGGTCTTACATTCAGAAGCGAAAACTCAGTTAGGAAACTAACTAGATGTGGAATTTTGAAGTAGGTTCTCAAAATGTTTGCTTCTGTCTTAAGACCTGAAGTAGATGTAAGGCTATTTGTAGATCTTACTCATTAATACTTCCTGCTCCCAGAGAAGAAATTTGGTCTTTATCCTAGGAAGCTGTTTCACTAACATTTTGTTAAATATCAAATGGACGGACTCCCAACTGCTGTTGCCGGAGCAGCGCTCCAGCAGTTCACCAGACGTGAATATTGAAGTGCTTTATTGACCGTTCAGCAAAGACAGGTACCAACACGCGCAGTTGTAAGCAGGCGTTAACAGCACCTCATCTCTGCAGTCGGGTTTTGTATTTTTGAAAGCATTTAGAAGTTTAAGGCTACGGCACCAAGAAATCCACATGTACTGCAGTTATAACTAGGTGTACCGTGCAGGCGTTTGTACCAGTGACGGGCCTTGGCAGGGACGCAGAGGCTCTAAGTGCATCAGTAGCTACTTTAAACTAAGCAGCTTCCTGAGATTCACGTTGTTTTGGTGGGTTTTAAATTTTACTTGAAAATACTATTGATGTGCGTAAAGGTATGCGTAACAGACAAGTGAGAAAAATGACTGTGTAATCCTTTCATCCGTGCACAAGTGAAGAACCTCATCCTCTTTTGTGTAACTGACTTTGGTGGGACATGTCACAGCCAGAATAGGTGAAAGGGGGGGTTGGTATTTCTACCGTTTCCGAGTCTGTTGAAAAGTGAGTTAAGGGTAAGATGTCTATTTCTCAGCACTTTTTGTTAATGAACTTAATATTAGTCATATACCAGAAAGTGGAGATTGGGAAGAGTCTGACTGCTGGTGATCCCTTCACGCCAACGTTTTCTGAGCGCTTTGTGGGACTCTCTTGAGCACAGGGCTGGAATTCAGCTTTTCTCAGCCACTTGCTGAGGACACGAGGGCAAGAGAATTACCTCATTTTCAGCACCTCTGCGTTAAGCCTACCAAATATGAGTAACAGTACTTTTGAGATTCGTATAATTTCTAGCTGGTTTTAAGATTGGTTCATATAATTGGGGTTCTGCAAATATTGTTCTGGAAACATGCTCTTTCAATGGCACCAATACAACTTCTTTTTTGTAGTTATTCTTGTGAGAAACACACTCAGGTGCTGTGCTTCGCTGTTGTTTCAGGGAGAACTAGAACAGCCAAAGTCCAGTACGTTATTTCCGTAATCGAATTCACAAGTCTTGGAGCAGAACCTCAGCTTTCACGTCTGTGAGGGACCCCTGAGCAACACAGCATAATCCTTTCCAGTCGGGGAGAGGTTACTCTAGAAATAGCCTTGTACATTTTTGTCCCTGATTTCCACTCTAGAGGAAGGACATCGCTATGGAGCAGTAAGATCTGCCTTCGTTTGGCAGGACAGTAACATAAATGCAAATCATATGCCAAGGACTGTGATCTCTCCTTGCCCTGGAGAAGTCTAAAGGACCGTAGGCAAGTCAAGAGGTAAGCGGTGTGACCCTGTGTCTGTCCATGAGGTGTCTGAAGGCACAGCTGGTGACCCAGGGTCCTGCCAGGGTCTGCCACCAGCCGCCCTCAGAGAGGCCGTCCTGCCCCATCCCTCCAGCCACCACTTCCACTTGGGGGTTCTCCTGGGACTCTGTTGGAACCTCACAGAAGACTAAGGTCAGTTGCATCCCTGTCTTTAATGAGCTTTTGTTCCTTGGTTATAACCGTTTGTGTGAACGCTGTACTCCCAAACACATGAAGGTTAATTACATAGCTGCCTAATTCTGTGTCAGAACCCCACTGAGGGTGCTCATCAAGCTACACATGTGGGTAATCAGTATCTGCATAATCACGCTGCTCACAGCAAGCAGACTCTGAGATTCAGAATACGCTGAGTGAGCATAATGTTAATACAGTAAGAACAAAATATAAAGTCTACTTTAATTTCACTCTTCACCTTTTCTTCTAACTTGGAAGAAGTACTGTCTACTTTTCTAATACGTTTTCCAAAGGTGATTTTCCTCATCAGGTAAAGTTACTTCCCGCTCTAATAACATACAAATTCATCCATTCCAGTACAAAACTACATGTTATAGTGCAGAGAGGAAAAATTGTGGGACACTGAGCCATGAAAGTTTTAATATGAAATTCAGTAATAAAGAAATAGCATACTGTGATTTTATCCCAGAGGAGCTGACTTCGAAAACTTAATTCTGCTGTATTTAAATAAAATTTTTACTGTTATTTTAAAACGTGATTAAAATTTAATATATCATCTGGCACATCTTTACAATGCCTGATCTCAGTGATCTTAGGAGATTTTAACAGGCTGAAAATGCTGCCAAGCTCCAGCTGTAAAGCTTCCATCATCTTTCGAAATGTGCCACTCTTTTCCAAAGCTATAGAACTCTTCTCTGAAGCTGTATTATATATTTATATCATTATATATTTATATATATATTTATTTGTACTCAAGATCTGTTGGTCATTTCTGCTGGAAGGTGGTGCCCAATATGCAGTAAAACTATAATTTTTGATGTATAAGAAAAAGCAACTATAAGAGTTTAAATCAGAAAGAATACACCTAACTTTAAAAGTAGGGTATACATAGGTAAGATAAAGATAGCTAAAGACAGGCGTTACATAGCTAAGAAATGCAGAGTATTTACATCTTTGTCCTACTGTCCAGAAAATAACCTTGCTGATGCCTAAGGGGGAAAAACAGGCATGAATGAAAAGTGACAGACTTTAGAAAGGAATCATTCCTCTCCACATATACACCATTTCTCTCTATAGATTGGCTAATTTGATGTGAACGTGGGTTTAGAATTGAGTCCAGGGAGACTGAAGTCGGTGGCAAAAGGGAAATTCGCCCTCTTGACACTATCTGATAGACAAAATTGCATCCATGCTTCTCTCCCAAAAGGCCATTGTCAGAGGAATTTTCTTGTGTCAGCTTGAAGCTACGGTGGCTCCCTACTGAAATGTTAAAGAGCTCGTCCTCATCACCTTTCATTTCTGTAAGGACAAGGCCTCCTGGATTCTTCGGTGGGGTGAGGGGGCCGGCACTGATACCGAGCAGAACTGCGACCTCATACACCTCCCACCTCCGTTTCCAGCGAAAGCCCTCTTGAGCAGTGTAGGTGTTCGCTGGGGCTTGCAGGCATCCAGCACGTTTTTGGAGAGCCTCAGCACCATTCAGAAGAACATAAAAGGAATGAATCGCCCTGTTTTTTTAATAAAAGGTGTGTATGTTCATGGTGTTAGGCGCTTCCTACAAATGAGGATTTGCCTCTCTTTGAAGTGGAATTTGAAATTACCGAGAAGTTCATGGAAGCAGCTGAAGTTTGTATAAAATCCCACCCTCTGAGGCTCGGTGGGAAGAGTGACAAAGCCAAGGTCAGACAAATGGCAGGACAGGCACGGCACTCGTGATGTACTGCCCATCCTTACTGGTCTTCCTGCCGTGTACGACCACCTAACACCTGCAGGGCTCTTCTCTCCTCTCACATTTCAGTTCTAGCCAGCACCTTTTAGGACCAGAAGCTCTCTCTTACTCTGGCTCTGTCAGGGAGCCTGTTATTTCTACCAGGTTGCTCAGGTTGGGTGGCAGCTGTGGGCATTTAGAAAGAGTAGAGCCACAAAAGCCTCCTCACAGTAAAAGACAAAGTGTCACAGCACTAATCATGTGAACAAAAGTGAAAGTGAAAAGAGCTTGTCCCAGGCTTAATGAATTTCTCTGCTCGGTTTTTTCTGGGGTATCTCATACAAATGCTGAGGTTTCTGAGTGGCTTCACACATTCAGTTACTGGCTGGAGTCGTGGCTATAGATTCCACCCCCTCCACCTCCATCTTTACCCAAATCACAAGGAATCAAAACTGTTACAGATAAATAATGACATGAGAAATAACGCAGTGAAGTCCATGCTTTGGTTGGTAGCTCTATGAGTGAGACTGAGACTTTGTCTCAGTTTTTACTTTGCTGTGGAATTTAGAGGCATGGCATGGGTTTGTGGTGGTTTGTGTTTGGTTTTTTTTTATAAGATGAGCTAGAGTTTTATTCTGCAGGGAAACAATTGAATGTGTTTGTGGGTACAGAGATGGATGAACTTAAAAAAGTTGACAAGTCTCAGCAACTAGCTGGATGAGCTTGCAACTCCCACAGGTTTTGGTAGCTGAAGAGGCGTCCCTTTCTTTGTTTATCAATATTTTGGAAGTATGAAGATGTTGAAATTGAAGTACAAATGCATATATAAAAATATGTATCAACATATCAATTAATATCTACATCTATCTATCATTTTATAATATATAGAAAAGGTTTTTAAAATGATAAGGAAAGGGATCCGTGATAAAAATTGCACCCTTGGCCAAAGGGTGCAATTAACTCAAACAGGAACATTTATAGAGGTAAGAACTTGAGCATCAAGTCCAGATATAAAGTAGCTTTGTTTTATAACCTTCGGTATATAAATAAAAAGTAGCATATATCTGCCATTTCTAAAAGGTATCTAAGAATGGAATAAATCTTAATATATATAATAAGAATGGCCAGAATGACTTCCCTGAGGAAGATGGCTCATAGTGAGTGTTTTGAGTTTCCTCTGTGCTGTGAAATTGTTTATTTAGAAAAATCTCTACATTAAGTCTGTTGAGAAACTGTCACTTTCTTACGTCTAGGAACACAGCAGACTGCTACAGTAAATGTACACGGACATGGTTAAGCTCCTGGTAGCACAACTTGTATTTTCTTTCACACCTCAAACAACGCCAAGTTTGTAATGCCCGGTGTAGGTAACTTAATGAAAAAGATTGCTTAACACAACCAGATTAAAAACCAGTTTAACTGATGGCCGCAAACAGAGCTTAGAGTTTGTCATGGCTACAAAGATTTTCTGTCAGGGTATAAAAGCCATGAATCAGTATGCAGAGGGTAGTGCCTGCCCCATAGAGATGCTAATTTTGTGACACTTTGGAAACTCATGTTCTACATTTACTGTTCACACTCGAGGGAAGCTACCCAGCCTTAGCTGCAGCTAGCAGAATCAAAGGACTGCAAAATGTCACATTTTCTTATCCCCATGCAGTCTCATTTTCAGATATTTAGTTTCTTCCTAAAAGTTGTTTGACAAGCATAGCGCTGATTGAATATCCTGAAACACAATTGTCCTAAAGACTGGAAAGTTATATTTACACACAACTGCTGTAGCCAGTTTATCTGCAGAAAATAAAGGGCCTATCAGTTTCCTGCTCAAGTATTTTTGGAAAATGACAGAAAAAACCCA
The DNA here is from genome assembly GCA_013399435.1 of Arenaria interpres. NCBI lineage: Eukaryota > Metazoa > Chordata > Aves > Charadriiformes > Scolopacidae > Arenaria > Arenaria interpres. The sequence continues at coordinate 159,583 of VXAK01020931.1, forward strand.
CAACCAGTTAAAGAAATTGTAGTATAGCAGAACAAAGATCGAGTGTTTCAACATGTTAGCACTGGGGCTTTTATTTGGGGTTTTTTTTCTCCCAAAATGCTACCAAAAAATATCTCTATCATAGTTTACACATAGCAGACATATTTAGATAGAATGTTGTATTACAGATAGTGTTGCCAGTTGAAAGTTCAGGTATTCTTCCCTGCTTACTCTGAGTTAGGACTTAGACAATATAAAAAGGGCACTAAATAATACAGCAGTTTCAACAGTCTGTAACCACAAAATGTTCTGGGAAACCAAGAGAAGCGGAACGTTTTATTTTTTCCCTACCCCTCTCCTGGAAGGGGGTCTCCGCCGTCATTCCCTCTTAAAACCCTGGGCGAGACTCAGCCACCTGGTTAAACACCTTCTCCCCCCAGGTCCCGGGGGAGCGGTGCGGGCAGCTCCCCCGCTGTCCCCCCGCGGGAGCGGAGACTCACCCAGAGCCGAGTCGCAGATGAGCTGCTGGGGGTGCGCGGGGGCGCAGCTGCAGCCCCCCACCGCCGCCGGCCCCCGGCTCAGCACCAGCAGCGCCGACAGCAGCAGGGCGCTGGGCACGGGCTTCATGGCGACGCCGGCTCCGCCAGGGAAGAACGCTTCCTTACGCTTGGTTGTCCAGCTCAACTTGCTAATCGCTGCCCGACGGCTTCCGCGGGCGGTTGGGTTTCGGCAGCGGGGAGGTTTAGGGAAGCCCTCTAATGCTGGCTGCCAGTATACGCTCCTGTTCACTGACTTCTCCTTCCCCTGACATGGGACCCTCTTATTTATGGCCCTGACACCAACTCCCAACTCCGCCTTCCTCGAGGAAAAAGCACATCATTGGTGAGAGTTGCGGTACCAGAGGAGAGGTTACCTTAGCAAGCAGCGCGGCGTTGCTCTTATGAGTCAGTACGACTATTAATAATCAAAAGCCTTTGCAAAAACATCTTTTAAAAGTATCTGCAGCTGATTTTTATGATCTTTAGCAGAAGGAAGATTTTGTCTTTTTCTAGCGAGTTTCCTCCCGGTTTGAATTTAAAAACTAGCTCTGTTACCTTCTCTCTTTTGGGCAAGTAAACAAAGCTGGCCTTTTTTTGAGCTCTGTTTTCATTTGCGGCCCCTGATCTTCCCCTGCGCTTCTGTGCGTTTTCTTGCAATGACGTCCCTGTTCGCCGGCTGCACAGAACTTCATTCATGAAAAGGCAACGTCTCAATGCCCCGTTTGTGAGCCCCGAACAATCGGTAGTTACAAGGAATAAAGAATTAAAAAGAAAAGCTGCAGTAAAAGGCATTTCTTACTATGTCGTCGGAGATTGAATTCAAAATAACAAGGGAAAATATAGCACTGGTGTGTGCTGGAGGCAGGGCTCGTTCTCTGCATTCCTCGTTGCTGGAAGCCCTGATCAACGCAGATCTGTGTCTGCGCTTTCTGGCTCATGTTGTACACGCACCACAGACACAAATGCAAGAGCTCGGAAATCTTTTTCAGCTTCAGCTCTCTTGATGCTGCAGCAATCTGTGTGACGTGCACACACCCTCCTTTTAAACAACAGTTGTTTCAGGAGAGAGCGACATAAGGTTTGATTAGAGAGTGAAATACACCGATAAAATAGATTGACGTGCAGGACAGAACTGCTTAAAGGGTTGCATATTCGGTCACTTCACAAGTCAAGCTTAGGAATTGAAAATTCATTAACATAATTTGAACCATTTCCATCTAGGCTTGAAAAAATGCACTTTGTTGAGGCTGAGATTTAGGTGTGCCCACAGTAGCTTGCTGTCTCTATAGAGATGTGTACATGCTTCACAGCAGCAGGTTTATTTTATTTTTGAACAGTAAGCGGTCAGTTTTACGACTGTTAGTGCTCTGATTCTTCTTCCCCCCCCCCCTTAAAAAAATAAATGCACAACTATTCTGAATTATTAGAATTGGGTCTCATTTTTAGATTTTAGATGTACGTTTGAAGCTGAGCCAGGAATGTTACACACTATGTCCTGATTTAGTTTGAGCAACCATACTTTAATTTTTAATTTTTCAGTCTAAAGTTTTGGCTTCAAATCATAAGGTTGGATCCAAGTCCGGGACTAACACCTGAAATAATTCAGACCCGTTAACATCTCCGTTCTTACCTGGAGGGAACTTGCTTCTTCCAGGTGGCTTTTCATGTGAGTGAAAAGATAAAGAAGTGAGACTGAAAACTTACGCAGGAAGTTCAAGCTGGAAGCCTGCAAAATAACCCAAAACAAACCAAAGCAGGTACTTTAATGGCCTCTGTGGTCAGTAGTTCTAGGACTATTGATTTTTAAGTCTTACTTTGGGCAGTAGGATTGGAAAGTGATGAAGGAATTAATTGAGAGCCATTGATTAGTTTCCAGATGACATCACATGGCTGCTGCTATAGATGGTCTAAATAGACCAATTTGATTACTGTTTCAGTCAAATTCAATAATAAAGAAATACGCTGGGCAGACTGTCTTATCTGACATGAAGCACACGGGTCTACCTGTGCCATGGTGAACTAAGGGTTAACTAAGGCACGTTTTGCCTGGGATTGTCCAGAACAGCACATCAAACTGCTACGCTCTGCGTGTCCTGAAGACCTACTGCAACCAACCTAACGATGATAATAATAATAATAATAATCAAACTAAAAATATTACGCTCATAAAATTTAAAAATAAATTTGTGAAAAGTTAAAAGTTAATGCACAACTATCCTAAGTAGTTAAGTAGTCAATAAATATAGTACTCAATAAATATATTCCCCGTAGGTCTCTCTAGGCCCAGTCAGCATGGGAAGGAAGAGGCTGGGAACATGCTACGGGCACCAAGCCCTCTCAGCAGTCATGGGGATTTCAGTGAAACTGGTGGCTAGAAGGTTTCTCATCCCTGACGTGAAACAAAGGTCACAACAAGAGCAAAAAAACCAGATATTTATACTGGTCAGTCCTAGGTTATATATTTACATCATAGCATTTGAAAGGGATTGTAATGTCTGGAAATCTCTATACTCAGGAACATGCAAGAAAATGCATTTTTAGTCCATTTATCAGAGGAGACAAATGTTACCTGTAGCGTCTACTGATACCAGTACAGTGAGAACCTGTTACCTCTGAAGTATCAGGAAGCGTTAGGTCTTGGCTTGAAGCTGCATCACTCTTTTTTATATTGTATGTGGTTAGTAGTTTTCAATGCATTAGGAAAATTACTTCAAGAGAGTTTAAAAGAAACCCTAAGCCCAGCACCCATTCTGTGTTACAGTTAGGTCTTGACCTACAAAGATTATTCTCAAAAGACATAGAAATATTCCTTGACTAACTTTTAAGCAAAATAATCTTGTATCTCAAGTAATAGTAGAGACATTATAGCCAACATTTTATAAATATAAGCAGACTGAGGCAAAACAAACATTCGGTTGTTTTAGTATCTGTATAAATGGACTAGCAGTGCAGGGCTGCTTTCACTGTGCTGGATGCTAGGATGTCATTTTTCCTTTAGTTTGATAAGAAATCCATGATATCATAGAAATTGTGTCATAGTACTAGTCCGGCTAGTGCCCAGCCCCGGGGTATATGTGATACAGCTAACGCTTGCGGATGAAAAACAGCAAAGTTCATTTATCAGGGGATATAGTCACTCATTCCTTCACTTCGTTATTGACACAGTAGACAATATACTTGGCGCTCTCTCATTTCTGTCTAGCTGAGCAGGTCGACTGTTGAACAATTTCTGTTTTCTAGTAAAATGCAGGAAAATAAAGAGAATTGGGGATAACGTACTCTATTTGTTGATGTGTGCGATTTAGAACCAAGGTAGGAAACCTGACAACAGTCAAATTTTTCAGCAGCTCATCTCTTCTGAATGGGAAAGAATTCTGATTTCGCACAGGACTTTGAACTGTGGGTTGTCATGATCCCTGTTAATTTTTACTACGAAGCATTGGCATCTATCAACAGCATTCTGGTCATGAATTACCATCATTGTTTCTTTCTCTTCTAACAGCCCCCAGAGACCCCTATTAAAAGCACTAGGTCTCCTTCTGTTGGATGCCATTATGTGCAGAGTCCCATGGAGTGAGCTGCGGCTTCCCCTGAACCCCAGAGGACGTTCCTCTGGCAGGTTTGAGTGGGATGCTTTGATTGTGTGAAGGAGCGCTGCGCTGTGCTGTGCTGCACGGGGATTGCCCACACAGCTTTTCCAAAGGCTCTTTAGTGATCACAGGGACACCTTGCTGTCCCTTCCAGCTGCCAAGTATAGAATCATAGAATGGTTCAGGTTGGAAGGGACCTTAAGGATCATCCAGTGCCACCCCCTGCCCTGGGCAGGGACACCTCCCACCAGACCAGGTTGCTCCAAGCCCCCTCCAACCTGGCCTTTGAAATCTACACAGTGTCCCGGTTGGAATGCCTGCTCTGTACCTAAGCTCCTGGCAGGCTGCAGGGCATAAGTTTTTACCTTTATTGACCTTATTCTCTCTTTTGGCAAATGAATCTTATTTTAGAGTGATAATAGGCAGGATTCTTCACCGTAGTAGCTTATCTGTTGCCTTCTCGCTGCTGTGCTCAAGTTCTTTTCTCCCTAGTTCTCGTTTGGCATTGCATTTATTTCCTTAAAACTACTTCCAGTTTAACTGACATAGTCACTGCACACAACCTGTACAAAAATCTATACAGTCATGGAGGAAGTTCAAAATTAGAATGGTATTTCACAGAAAAGATGAGGCTTTAATGGGTTTTTAATTCCAGGGCCTTCATATGTGCTATAGCCTGCTTCGAAAGGGAGGGTATTTATAGCTGTCACTTCCTAAATTCTTCAGTGAAAAAAAACCCTGTACGCTTTATAGTCCCAGCAATTTGGGTAATTTTTTATAAGATGTCAAAATGTTATTTGGTTTTAGAGGCAGCAGTTTGCTTAATAGTTGGTAGAATGATTGGAATGGAATGAAACATGGATGTGCCAAAATCAAAATATAATTTGTCTCTGCAAAGATTTTGTCTTCTCCAGAATTTCTACTAGAGATCTGTGGGAACTGCTCTTTTTGATTCCCTGCCATTATACTGAATGTTTTTCTTTTTAATGGCGATTTCTGTTTCCGTGCTGTAACAGATACTGAAAATAGAAGTTTTTTCTACCATCAGATCCCACCTGTGTTGATATAGATAACTATTCGTTCTTAATTGGAAAACAATTGTGATGATAAAGGTATTTTAGATTGATTTCCTGGTTCAGATTTGCTTGCTGGTGTCACTTTATACCCTAAGATCACGTCAAAACTTGTATTGGTTTAAATGAATACCAAGAGAACTGATTTCTTAAATCCAGTCCTGTGAGGTGGTGTTAAAGGCAAGGGAAGGAACGGTGTACAAGGGGTGCTCAGAATTCCCCGTTTTGCATCAACTCCCATTAATTTTGGTGGGAATTGAGGTGGCCCAGCATTTCCCTGGGACAATCTATATTGCGCTTCTTTAGTACACAAGCCGTTTTAACCCTCTGTTTTGAATAAAGAAATCACAATTAAGGTGTATTTCTCTCTGGTTCCTGGGGACACTGATCAAATTAAAGCTCTACTCTTTATCCACTTGAGCTTTTGGATTTCTTTAATGCCCCCATTTCTGAAAAGATAATACAAAGCCTATCAAGATTCTCCTTTGCCTTCCCACTTGGGTGAAACATTGCTCCAGACAGAGAGAATTTTATACCTAGTTTTTTCTGTCAAGGTACGAGGCAGTGGAAAATCTGGCCCGACATCTCTGAGTTGTTCTTTGTGTTTGTTGAGAATAAGAGCTCTTTAAGTGGGATGTTTCTGCTTTTCGTAATTAAGAGAGGAATATGTTGAGCTACCCCTGCTGGTGAGGGAGAGCTTCTGCCTGGCCGAGCCCTGACTTTATCTTGAGATTGTGTTTACTTAAAACCAACCAGACCAGAGAAAGAACGTCTTCTGCTTGTTTATTGATTTAGGGCTCTTCCTGCCTGCTTCTGGGAAAGAGAAAAATGAATAAAAGGCCACCTTCATTATTTCACTTTTAATTTCCTTTCTCCAAAGTAAGCAGAGCAAAATTAGGTTTAGTCTGATGCATATTCCACAAATAAATTACATGGAACTAGAGTGGTTAAATGAACTTTGCTTGGGGATTATTGGAAAGATAAATATTTAAACACTGAACTTGAGGTAAGTCATGTTTATTCAACATCTATTTTTTTTTTGTCGCTACTTTTTTTTTTTTCCCCGCTCTTTTTTTTCCCATTGTGGCTTTTTTAGTCAACTCAACCATAAGGACATTAAAGCCAGGGTGAATACCACCTTCAAAAAACTGCGTTTTCTGTATTGTTGCCAGCAGAGAGCTTTTTTATATTTTTTTTAGCAGATGATCTTTGCCTGGTTTTATTTTTATATAGGACTTCAAGTATATTTTACATTATATCTTATTTAGAAGAATTCAAAGTAAGTTTCCAAGAATTCAAAGTACATCTCTTGGAAATGAAATAGTTTGTATTGTGTAACTCTAAGCATTGTTCAAAAGTACTTAAATTGGTGAAGAACTTAGGAACCTTTGAGCACTTCAGTGTATTAAGCTTAAATTGTAAGGACGGACTTTAAATTAATGGATTTACAGTGAAGAAAACACCGGATGACACTCTAGCAAACCAGATTTACAAACTCCAGAAATTTCTGTAAAAAGGAAAGGCTAGGTGTTAGCGCTGTTACGTGTGGGAACATACAAACAGTAATGCAGATGAAGGCTGTGCTGGTTAACTGTATAGCCAGCTACTGGTTATACAGTTAACTGTATATTGCTGATTACTGATTATTATTGATTATTGATAATATTACTGATAGTATGTATCAAACTAGAATACGTCTTTCTACAGTAAAAAGCGCGATGAGCAGATTTATGAAATCTTTAGGTGGCCAGATATTAAAGATTAATGCAACAAAGAGATACTTGCCTTTGTAAGCTCATAGGACAAAGAATCTTCAATTGTAAACGCTGGTGCAGATGAAGTGTTAACAAGCAGAGATGGTTTGTCCTTGCCATTGTGACGTCAGTAAGAGAATCATTAAAGTAACTAGCTTTTTAGATTTTCATGCTCCTCTAATTAGAAGTGTTTCTAATTGTAGGTCGGCTTTATTGTTATCAGAGAACTTGCATGCATGAGATTTGTACTCTCTGGAGTATGCTGGTCAGAAATGAAACAACCGAAATAATTGTCAGAATTGAACAAAAGGCATTTCATTTTCAGACTTGAACCTAGTTAAGAGTATGTGGGCTTCATAACTCAATAAAATAAGAACGTGAAGTATTTTTAGTGATGAGTCACGATGGTTTTGTGTAGAGATCCCTGAGCAGTGTTAGCATCTATAAAAATGTCCTAGGGTGCCAAAAGCCGAGAGGTTTCCAGGTGTATATGAAGGGGGATGGGGGGCATTTTAGTCACTGAACCCGACAGAACCAGGGTCGATATTTCTGGGATTTCAAAGTGGATGTTTAACTGGACATTACCTTCAAAAATTATTGTGGTAAAACTATATCACACCCTGCAACTAACTTAGACTCCATTCAGGAAAAAAAAAAAGAATTGAGTAGGATTTCTGACCCAGAGCCTTAGGTTTGGCTCGAGTTTAGAAAAAAAATAAACTGAGAAGGCAGAAATCTGTTTGGAAGAAGGGGACGTCAAATCTCTGATGGCTACACAAATCCTGGAGGGTGAACCCCCATTCACCAGAGTAATGGCGCTGGCAGCTGCCTCCAGTTACAGTGTGTGTTTTGTTTCTTCCTAAAACACAAGTTAGGTTTATTTTGTCAGGTTCACTGGAAGGACATGACTCTTGTTGACATGTTCAAGGAACGGGAGTTTTTTTTCCCTGCTGCTGCTACACTGGAAGTGCACGCACAGCACACAGGCTTCAGTTTAAAGGAAAGAATAGCGATGAATTCAGGAAGGAGAGAAGCATTAAATACTTCTTACTAAGAAGTACCATGCCAGACTAGTAGTTCTACTTTTTATTTGTCATTGAAGCGCACTGAAAATACAGGTGGCAGTATAGCATAAAAATAGTGCAGTTCTTCATGAGCACAACAGGAGCAGATAAGTATTCATGAGCTTTATAGTTTGTTAATCAGTTGCTCAGAGGTCAGAGCTGTAGCATCTATTTAATACCTTTGCACAGAGCAGTTCTTGTGTTGATCATTGGAGTGGGTTGGTTGGTGGGGTTTTAATTTTGGGGTTTGTTTTTTTTTAATTTCACACCCGTCTGTATCGTCTGGTTTCTCTGCACAAACCACATGGCAGTTCCCAAATGGTTATTTCAACAAAAGAAGCGCCCTCAGCTCGGGAGGTGTTGCCCTGCCGTATATCGCAGAGCAAAGGATGTATACCCAGCCGTTCTGAACAATGCCAGGGAATACTGTTACAAACGCTCCGTGTTTGGATAACAAATGAAGTCTTCCAGAAGAATATGGATTCCTTCCTTTTCTCAACAAGAAAAATACCCTCTACCAGCTTTCAAGAGAAGAGGAAGAACTGTGTGGTTCATCCTTAACTGGTTTTTCCTAATTTTTGGCTGGCAGGATATGATTAGTTTTGAAACTGAAGTATGTTCTGAAGGCAGCCGGTTTGGCTGTTTGGTGCCGTGCGTCGCCAGATCAGAGGTCAGGAGCCTTCAAACCCTTTTGTGCTCGTGGAGTCTTCTGGAACCCATGTTACCTGATGTGTCAACGGCAGTTCTCACCGTACTTGCTTGCTCTTTTTGAGCACCTCTATCAGTGTCTTTTTTAACTGTTAATTTGGCAAGTTTTTCTTCTATCAAAAGCGAAGAGCAGTAATTGCAGTGTTTTCTGAATTTGATTGAATTTTCTGCATTCCCCTCTTCATTCAGTGTAATTATTAGTATGTGGGATCAGAAGAGAAGATAGCCCAGCCCTAAGTCCTTTATGAAAACAACATATGCAACATATTGAAAATATCTTGACATTTCAGAAGAGCAGTGCAGTATTATTTTGCAGATTTCAGGCATTTAAAATAGGTTTTGACCAGTAACTAATGAATCTTTGAACTCAATTTGTGTTTAAATCCGATTTGCAAATCATCCTAGCAACGTGGAAAAGGAATGTTTGATGTAATAATTTACATCAACAGCAGAGTAAAAGTCCCAATGCATTTCATGCCTTAATGAGGAGGATTTTGATACCCTCTGCTCCTAACACCGGCAGTTTCAAAAAGCTTTGTGGTCTCACGCTAACGAACCCAACACGTCATGACCTAATTCTGAGAGACTTAATGACATGAGAAACACGCTTCCGTGATAGATTTCAGAATGATTGGCTGTGAATGCACACTTGCCGTAATTAACGCTTATTCAGCAACTTCAGAATATTGGGTCAAATTTCGCTCTTGATTTAGTAATTCCATCGGTACAAATCCTGTTAGAGATAGTTCTTTGTTTGTAAATCCAAATAGCTTCATTGCTACTGTAATTACTTTGTTAGTTGCCCGTCAGTAGGATGGGGAACCAAAAGAACAAATGGAAAATGGGAGAAATGATGTGTGTCGTGAGTTCCTGCGGCACGGGCTTTGATCTTCCCGGACTGAAATGAATGGATCCGATGAAAAATGAATGACAAATCCGTGATCGTGAGAGATGTTGAGGGGTTGCTGTCTGCATTATTATCGGTAATTTAAAAGAATGAAAAAATATTACGGTTGCTGCAGGTGGTTTGAAAGTATGACTCTTGTACATCGGCCTCCAGTTTCGCTGTGGAGATTGCGGAGTCCAGATCTCACGGCATTTTGAAGCTTTATCAGTGAAGCTCAAGTTTGAGCCAGTTGTCAGCTGCTGTGCTCCCATTGCAAGTATATGGCTGAAAAATCAAATCTGCTCGTTTTAGAAAATTTGCTCCTGTGGACTACACTGATTAATTTCAAATGTCTTCATCTAAACAAACATACTAGGCCCCTTTATAGAATCAATTTTAGTGACATACATACAGCACCCTTAAAAGAATTTTCAACTGGTCTGCCTTGAAAACAATAAAATAACTGCCACATGTAAAATAAAGTGATAGTAAAGAGTTACGCGGCATTCAAATGAGCTCTTGAATAAAAATGCTAATATATAGTTATTTGGATGGGGAAAAGATAGACATGTTATTAAAAACATGAAGATTTTTCAGACAGGATATTACAGTCACATTTGAAACCCATGCATATTGTTGTATTTCCATTACAGATTTAATCGCTTCTAATATTTAATCCCTCGTTCTCCGGTGTCCTTGAGCCCTTCTGCAGTGCAGTTAACCAGGACTGGGTGAGGCTTCTCACACTTCGACTGGTGCCCAGTCTGCCGAGAGGGTTTAAAGCGTTACTGCTGTGCTCATATAGACTCGTGTCAAACTTGAGTGAACTCCCAGTTTGATGGTGCCTTGTGGTAACAACCATTACACTTGTCTGGTCATTAAGTATGTAAATCTGATTCATGCTATTATATGTGACAGAAACCATTAAAACATGTCAGTTCAGTAAAGCAACTTCCATGTTAACGTTTCTCAGCTTGAAATTTAGGAATCTAGGCCTCTGTTGGCCAAAAGAAAACATGCGATGAGTCCTATTAGCATGGGCTCTATTTAAAGTGGATCCATTGACACATGCCAGATCCTCCTTCAAGGTATCTCTCTACCAAGTAGCTGATGTAAATTAAGAGGAAACCCACGGAGCTGGTAAGTTTTTGGTGTTACTGTCACAGTTGTATCATACGTAATGTTTGCCCAAATGTCTGAAAAGTCCTGAGGCTGCCTGTTCCGTTAAGACAGCAATTAACATAAAAGAGCAGATGGGGAAGAGTTGGGCGAGGACTCTAAATTGAGTTTCCTATAATTTCAATAAGAAAATTCAGGCTTTGTTACTGCTTGACAGGACAGCACCAGGCGCATCTGGGAACTAGGTGGCGGTGGGGAAGTGACTGCATGGTGGCACGTCCCCATCTACAAAGGGAGAACTGTGGTAATTCAAGTAAGAGCAGGAATAGAGGAAATGCTGCTCAAAACCCCAAAATAGCTACAACTTCATCAGCCCTGGATTCATGGGCCTGTCACAAGAGAAGAGTTGGGATAACTTCATATTTGTCTGCCTCCTGTGCTGCCTGGGGTTTTTTCCTGTCTGACGGTTGAAATGCAATATTCAGCGCCTTTTTCCCCTTTGTCTGTGCTGGGATGTGGTGTACCACATGAAATCCGGCTATCGGACTCCGCAGCAAAATGAACTCTGATTGCCTTAAATGATGGGAGCCCAGGTTTTTTTATTTCCTGTGGCCCACAGAGGATTCCACAGCTTTGGAATCATGGGAAAATACGCGTTCCTCTTAATTACAGGAGTGCCATTTGTATTGCTATAGTTAGAGGTCTGCCGGCATTTCCATTACAAACCCCGGCTCAGTGGTTGAAAAATGTGGTGCTGCCCTTACGAATCTTGAGTCAGGCAATGATTTGTTCCCCCTCCTCCCCCCAAAAAATTTGGGGAAAAAAAAAGTGGTTGGTTTTAAAATATGAAAGCAATAAAGAAGAGACTAGATGTTGGCTATACGGGACTTTGCATTTCTACAGTCTAGCAAGAAATTTATTTTTAAGTTGCAGTATAGGTGACCTTTACTTTTGCAAGTGCATTTGACTGTTTTGAGACTAATCAGCTTTTTCATGTTTACATGCCTTAAATTAGTTAGGTGGAAACAGATGCGTAAAAAGCAATTCCATGTATTTTGGATTTAAAGACCAACTCTTGAAATGGTTCCTAAATAAGAGTTAAATAAAAGACTTTCACGGTATTTATAGTTATCGATTTCTGCAGTGTTGATCCTCAGAAATTCTGCAGAAAATACAAGCTGCCTTTATGCGGGCGCTGAAATGTGGCAGCTCAGTTAGGTGTGTGCTATAGAGCTCTGAGAGATGGGTTTCCGAATGGTCTGCTTCCCTGTCGCGCTCATCCTTGATTTCACATCTCAAGGATGCCCCGGCAGAAGATAACGTACGTGGCATCTTTACTTAACTAACGGAATAATTTAATTAGGATTGCAGTCTCTAAATCAAATCTGGTTTTCTCCTGAAAAGACATAGTTTGGCTTTGATGCAGAAATCAGTGAAAGAGCTCCATGGCCTGTGCTGTGTAGCTGACAAGCGTAGGGCCCTGTGGTTTCATCGGGCTTTGAAAACTCTGGTACATTAATAGAGCAGATCCACAGATTCCTCCTTTTTCTTCTGAACAGGCTGAGCAGAAACTGAGATTCTGTCAAAAAATGAGCAACTTGATTTTGTTAGCTTAGGTGTCCTTTAGATGTTTTTAAAAAAGAAGTCGGAACAAGCCAATATTGCACGGGTGTGCATTTTAGGGAACTCAGAGAAAGTCCATTAAAAAAAAGGGAAAAAGAAAGGAAGAGACTGATGTATTGTACTGGGAATCTGATGGTAAGTGGTATAGAATATGTACCTTGCAGTGAATGCCCACTTGTTCTCGCGCAGATTTGCCTTTGAGTTAATATATTTTTAAAGCAGACATCCTTAAATCATATTGAAAAAAATGTTTACAATATAGGAAAAGTGTGTGTGAATCTTAATTAGCTTTACAACCCTACAAAGAGGTTTGGATGTTACCAAAAGCCAAGTGACCTTCCTGTTCATTATCTCTTGATCTTCATCTCAATATTTACGATGCCATGACGTTTTCCATGTAAATACCTATTTGTGTGTTTCCGTGCAATGTTGAGCAAAGCACAATGAGATAAGTGTGAACTCCATTTAACCTCTTGACAATCCTTTGTAGGTATTTGGAAAATAAATTTCTCATAGAATCTCTAAGAATTCTTAGTTTAATTTCTAAAGCATCAGCTTTGCCTTTGATTGTATTTACTCTGTTAACATTTGGTACTAAACGAAGGTTTCAGACCCCATAACACTTGCTGTCCTGTTGCCGCCCAGGTGAACTACATGTTGAGTTCAGTTTTTTATTTCTAATTATAATCCTATTCTACTAAGTATTTATATTCATGCTTGGTTGATAGAGGTTCGATGTACATTTTCGGTGGAAGAAAAAGACAAAGAAGTGACAGCTGTACCCATGACTGGGAGACCTAAAACGTCTTCAGATGAATGATGGAAATAAAACTGGTTATTCACAGAACTCTCTGAGAGACAGAACCATTATCATCGCATTGAATAAAGCACATTCACATGCCTTTGCATATTTGATTTCCTAATCAAAGGCTGAGTTATTGCTTCCATTCTATGCAGAAGCTGGAGCCTTCCCTAGAGAACTTGGGTATTCTGTACCAGAAGCTAGGATCTGCCTTTAAAGAAAGATTTTTTGGTGAATTAGATAATCATTGCTTTCTTAAGTGGTCACAAAAAGAATGCGCCGCCTTGCTAAAGAAAGGAAATCAAGGGGAAAAGAAAAAAAGGTGATTAATTTGACATCATTAATGATTGTAATCTTGGAGAGTGTGAGTTTATGGGTCAGAAAACACAGTGGCAAAACCAGAAAATAGAAAATAGCAGAAATTCAGTTTAAAAGGAGAAGTTGAAAGACATCCAAAAAGGCTGAGGTAGAAGTGCACCGGTTGTTATGTGTTGGGAATAACGTAGCGCTCAGTAAACACACACAGTAATTCATCAGCGCACATAGTCTCACACAGATCAATAACATGTTCCAGGGCCCCCGTGGCAAGAACAGCTTTGGCTGCATTAGGGTCATATTTAAATTGTTTTCATAAATGATGTACCTTAATCATTTAACTCGAGGTCGCTCTCTCTAATACGTCTTTTTTGTTTCCCCCCTTAGCTCACCATGCCAACATTTCCCGTTGTTGTGAAGATTGGACATGCTCATTCAGGCATGGGAAAGGTGCAGACGCTACTTACTGCATGTTAGGAGGCCGGGTGTTTGTCTAAAATAACATGCATGTTCTTTCCTTTCCTGGAGATTTTAACTTTTCATTGTCCAAACTCGGAGATCCCTACCCTTGCCAGTCTCTGCTTGCCTGTGATTCAAGAAAGCACCTCTCGCTAGGAAAACTTTAAAAGGACATAATATATTTTCACGTTGATGCCTTTTCAATGCATTGACCTATATGGGATGTTCTTTGAAACATGCCGAGATGCTTTCTTGAAGCAGAACCTTATTTTTTAACTTAATTGACTGCAGTGACACTGTTTAAGAGTCAAGGTCTCTTTGCACCATCTGACTTCTTGTACCTGGGACTATAGGAAGGCTTTGCCTTGGTTCTTGATTAGTTTCAGCTTGATACTGAACTTCTCTTCATTTCCTGTCTTAATGTATTCTCTGTGATTGTTTCATACCACTATATAACTGCTGCTTTCTTTCTCCAAAGTAATTGCGTTTCAGTGGTGAGTACAGTTGTTTTGATATCACTTATCTCACAATGCTGGTTCAGTGGGATATGATTTAAATCCCGCTTTCATTGGTATCAGTGAAAATCCCTCGTTGTTACAGATTAACCACGTTCTCTCACTGAAAACACTTCAGTGCTTTAAGTGTTTTAAATTTTAAAACAAGTCATCAGAGAATAGTTACATTTATCATCTTGAATCTCCAAAAGCTCCATGAACATAATATTTGCCACTAGCAATAGAAATAGCAAATTGATTTAATTGTATTTTATTCAGTAATTGTGCGAGAAGTACTGTATGTTATGTTCTTTTGCCTATGACTGTTTTGCTTTATTTTGTACTTAGTAAATCAGTGGAAATCCAGCAGCCAATTTAATTGAGAGCAGAACTAACCACTAATTACTTAACTGCAGTTTCTGTGGATTGCGTATGTGGAGTATTACAATGTTTATACTGTGCTTTCAATATTCACCTCTCGTTTAAAGAAAAGGGAAGTAATGCACTGAAATGTTCAGCGTATCAAATATCTAGAAGTAAATCTAGATTTTTTTAGCTATAAAATATTTTTAAGTCCTTGAAGATTAAATGCCAGTTTTTTGTAGTGAAATGCTTACTGTCAGGGACCAAGTAAAGGTTCTCCTCCTCCCCCAGTCCTCCCTAAAGGCTTTGCGAGGGGTAGTGTTGCCACTGGTCCTAATTAGACTCATGTATGCTATTAAGTTTTCAGAAACTAAGTTGAAACCAGGCATTGTCTCTGGTTTTGTGGCTCTCAGACTGCAAATTACTCTGTATTGTTCTCCATCTGAGAGTTGAGAGCAAATACTTAGGCCCTACAACTTCTTTTAGCTTCACAGACCCCATTTGATTTGCAAGTCCCGTCTCACAGCTGTGGGGCTCTGGCCACAGGTGACAGTGGGAGCAAACCAAGACGCTTGCAGAGAGCAGCAAACTCTCCTACTATTGGATAACATGAGAAATACTAACCCCTGCCTCCTTTCCTCACCTTTCTGAAATGTACTTTGGGTTGGTGTGTTGTTGCAATTCCAGTTTCCCTCTCCCGTTTTCTCCCAGCCCTGACTAAGACTTCCAAGTCACTTTTTTTCCCCCCTTCAGCCAGCTTCCTTGAAGTCAACCATAGAGGTGTGCCCTCTCTTCCCAAAAGTAATGCCTCTGTCCTCCATCTGTCCTCTGAAGTCTCCTTCTCCCTCTCCAAGTCAATATTCTCCCTTTTTCCACCTCCCTCCTATTCCAAGGTGTTGATCGATTTAGTACCGTTCACCGTCTAGCCCAGCACTCCACAACTAGGAAATCCTGCTCCTGGAAAGCCTGACTCCTTGCAGAGAAGTGGGAAAAATAAGAAAAACTGGTTCTGCTGACCTGAGCCAACCCCCTGTGCTCCATGGGAATGTGCCCTCAGCAGGGTATCATGTCCCTTCATCTCCTCCCTCCCAGCAGATACGTGATGTGGTAGTACATGGTGGGCTCCGTGCACATGCAGTTACGTGAGCAGTTCACAGAACCAGCAAGAATTCTGTACAAATCAGTGCTGCACATTAGCACACCTCAAAAAATTCTGAAGCCTGCAGATCTAAAATTAACAGTCACCACTTAAAAAAATTGAAAAGCAAAATAAAATTCCACAGTCTGGAAATTGCTTTCTACTGATGAAAAGGTAATATTTTGCCAAGAAAAATAGGTACTTTAATGCAGGAATGTTACAGAATTTAGAAATCAGAGAAAATACGCAATACTTTTTTTTAATAAACTGATGCTGTCAAAAAGCATATTTCTCATGAATGCCATTTGCAACTGAATTCTGCATTTTGTTCCTAATTGCTCTTTTTTCTTTTGTATATGCTGTTTACTTGTGGTATGATGGCTGCAGATCAAGGTAGACAACCACTACGACTTTCAGGACATAGCCAGCGTGGTAGCACTCACTCAGACCTACGCCACTACTGAGCCCTTCATAGACTCCAAATATGACATCAGGATCCAAAAGATAGGCAATAACTACAAAGCATACATGTGAGCCAAAAACTTATATTCTTTCATCCTTTTCTTTCAAAATCAATAAGCACCAATCAGATTAAGAGTGTTGGATGGGTCTCTGAGCTGATGTGGTCACTCCAGGCCTCCATTGTCATACTCTCTGGAAAGACAGCATTTTAGACTGTCTAGATTTATTAAGATTTTTTTTTAAATGTGATTGTGACTGGGAGGAGGAGAGTAAGACAAGAGGTGAGCCTGCCAGAGTGGTTTTCCTGCTAACTTTTGTTTATTTTTTCATTTAAGGAAAGGAGCAGTTGGAAGGGGACTTGTTTTTATAGGCAACCTGTTGAATCAGATTCCTTTGTATCTTTTCAGCAACTTAGGGTCAGAATTTCTTCTCCCTCTAAGGATATTTATATGGTATTTATTCACACAAACCTGAATCATAACACTTCAAAGGAACAAAGTACTCTCATCATAACACATGCAAGAAAAACTCTAATCTTGCAGTGGCCTTCACATATATGGAAGAAAATCTCTTCTAATTTTAGAATCCAAGTGTTTGTTTAAAGATCGTGACTACACAAAAGGCTAAAAAAAGGGTGTTTCTGTTTCACAGGCAACACTAAGCGAGAGCAGCAAAACAGGTTATCGTGTAGTAGTTGAGCTATGGTAACTGTACTCAAGTATATTTTTACTCTATTTCAATTACCAAGCAACACAATCTGACATAAACTCATTTAATTCATGTTTTTAAACAAATTAGATCATCTCAAGTATTTGTTCCCTCATGCTTACAATTCTGACGCAGGAAAAATAAAACATAAATAAAACTACACATTTGCATTTACATGTGCACACGTGCAAAGAGATTTCTCTAGGAATTCCCATAGCATTGGAGGGATCAGAGATCTCTTGTGTGTTGACAACTGTAAGGAACAATCAAGTTCTTTATCAGTAAAAATGACTGAACTCCAGGCAAACAATACTAAGAGAAGCAGTTGGAGTTTAAGAAGCAGTTTAACCCAGTTGGACCTGGGTTAAATAAATGCGTAAAATATTTTATAATATTAAAGACAAAGTTAGTAATAATTTTCAAGTAATTTAGGAACAGCCGACAAGCTGTAAGAGAAAGTAGAACATTTCACCCAAGGTGGGGGGAAGAGGCAAAATGTATCTTGTTATGTTGATATTGGAAGACCACATATTCTTGACTTCTCCCCTAAGACATTACTGTCACAAGAATAAAACCCTATGAGTAACTGCTGGCCTCTCCTGACGTACGTCTTGAAGGGGTATTTGAGAAAGAACATCAAAGATGAGGCCTTTCAAGAGCAGCTCAACAGTCCATCAGCCTCTCACCGTCCATCTGAGGGGCCTCGAGAAAGCACCAACCACAACGGGGTGGAAATACTGTTTCCACAGGTCAGATCCGTCCAGCAGTACGGACCCTCAATCCTTCTGCTTTATTTTGAACCCTGAACTATGTACATTTTGCAAAATCAGTGTGCTGGAAAATTGAGTACCGCTCAACACAGTGCCCACGGCGGAGCACTCAAACAGCTTGTGAGGACTGAGCAGTTTCTGGAGTCCTTTGTTGGTGACACAGTGTTCTGAGTGAAGCAGGACAGAAACTCCGGAACTCAGTGTAACTCCTACACCCCAGGCTCACTTCTATCTGTACAAGCCACATCTTGGTCCCGTCTCACTGCTTTTCCAGACCGCTTCTGCTTTTCTGTCTCTTAGTCCTCTCCCCTTAACATCTAACCTTTTCCATTGCCCCAGGTTCTCCCTTACCCCTTTTATCCTCAGTCTTGCAGTTCCCGAGTGGCAGAGTCTTTGGAATAAGGCCCCACACTTAACGGTTAGGAGACACCACCAGATACCAGTGGCCAGGTGCAATATCAGTAACTTGATGGTTCAGTCCCTGCAGCAGAAATTGGACCACTCCATTTCAGAGGAGAGAGCCTTACATTTTTTTCTTTGACTTGAAATCTCAATGCTGTTCGGTCTCTTGAATAATTTTGGAAGAGTCAGTCACAGTAAATTTACCATTTTCAAACATAAATGTTTCTTCTTCACAGAAGAAGCAGTTGGCCTAAGGGACAGCAAAAATAAGTTAAAATGACAGCCTGTTCCTCCTACCTTTTATTTATTTTTAAGTTTCTACTCAGAAACTATGGGTTCATCCAAATGCTAAAAGCCTAGCAATCATTTTTTCTCTAGATTCTTTTGTACAGTTAAATCACACCAAAAAACTAAATACCGATCCATTGTTACAAAGCGTCACGAAAAGGAGAAGATTTACCAAATGTCTGTAATCTTCTTCCTATGCATACATATACATTATATCAGTAGAATATTGTGTTACAGCTGGTTCTCATTTGGTTCTGTGACACAGGAACAGAGTGCTTAGAGAGCCACCACAAAAAATACCAGCTGAACATTTGTTTTTGTAGTTTAAAGAGAGTTATTAAGAGCTTCAGTTTTATAATTCTGTGGGAAATTGTGGTATAAGTGGATCCATGACTCACAAAACACTGGTGCTTATCATCTGTCAGTAAAGATTATAGCCAAAATGCAACACTGGAGCCCTCTAAATACCACAGCTCCTCAAAACGCTCTGTGACGCATACTTAACTGCACTTGGTACCAGCACAGAATTCATCTGACTTCAAGGAAATAGACTTAAAAGGGTCACAGACGATGAAGAAAAACAGAAATACGAAAACACTACATCTGAATCTCCTCTCCAAAAGCGATACTCTGAACCCATGACTTCATGTACTGTGTTGACGAGGTCAGTAAACCAAAAGTAGAGCACATCAACCAAAGGAAGTGCTATAGAATCAAACCACAGAGCGGGCTTCTTACACACAAATTGTAGGTAGACGTTCCTGTATCTTTTTTTCTGCTGACAAGTCCCTGTCCAGACCATTTGGATGGTGTACTTTCAATATTACTAATTTAAGAAGAAAGGTGTTGGAAAGATCACCGAATCTTCCCAGTTAGAAGGGACCTTAAAGATCATCTTGTCCAACCGTCAACCTAATTTTGACAACAAACAAAAAGCAACACCATCACTAAACCATATCTCCCAGCAAAGTTACTGTGAATTGTTTATGCTAATCATAATTCCTTTTCCCCAAATTTTAAAACAGTTCTTCCTTCTTTGCATAGACCAAATCACGTGGAAACATGTTAAGCCTAAGTGTAAGGCACTTAAAAGTGTTAGGAGTTGTTTTCTATGTTATTCAATATTTAGTAAAAGAGGAGGAAATAATGATGCGTAAGACCTTTAGCAATTATCAGAACAAGCATGAAAAAGGGTGGGAAACCTACATATTTCAGCAGAGAACATAATATGTGAAGTACAGAAATCATATCTAAGGTTTAAAGTGCCAGATGGTCCGGTCGGGTCCTTCTCTATCACTTAACCGTGGTCTAACAGAACCCCTGGTGTTTGGAGTTCTGTGTGACAGACGGCTCCAGCCCACGAGCTGTTGAGATCCCAGCAGTGAGGTCTGTGTCCGCAGCATCCTCTGGGCCCTCACCTGGTCCCTGCAGCATCCGTACAGCCGGCCAGGCAGCCACGCGTGACCCTGCTTCACACTCCGTGGGACCTTTCACCCTGCAGAGCGAAAGCCTGGCTTAACGCAAACCAGATCTTTTCTCCTCTAGTCAGTAGGGCTGAGATTGCATCGGGGCAGCTAAGGGTGTTGAACTAAATATTTCCGAAAAGTCTTCAGGACATTTATTTTCTTTTCTGATTTGGTCACATCTTGCTTTCTAAAAGACACCTGAAGTAGCACATGCTAATGAATGCCTTTGAGAAGTCTGCAATAGGGTTGAATTGTGATTTGTGAGAAGTATTCTCTCTCCGATGCAGAATACGTGTGTAGAGTAGTAATGAACTTAACATTTTTAATTTGTGAGTACCCACATGTAAATAAAGATCACGTGAAAAATGAAGCAGGAATCACAAAATAGCCTTATTACTAGGCAGTTCCCTTACACACAGCGCTCAGCCTCATCCCACATCAGCTTCTCCCACATCAACAAAGAATATGGCACCTTGCAAGATCTTTGTGCTCTAAAATTCAGCTACCTTTATGAGGCTCCCATTGAAGAATCAACATTCCCCCACAATCGCTACTGACCCTCGTAATTAGGTTAATAGAAAAATGGAGAGAAAAGTAGAGCTGGTGCCTAATATGCTTTTAATATATTGCAGATGTTTCTATTATTTTACTAAGTGGAAGCACTTCATAATTTGTGTCCTTAGCTTATTCCCAGTACAGCATTGAGGTTTCAGAAAACAGTAATATTCTCAGCCCTGGCAGCAGTCCTAAGGTCTGAGGAGAGAAAACTTTATATGATTTTTTTTTTTTTCCTTAGAGGTAAATAAAAGATGCTATACTCAAGCCTTATTATAAACTGTTTAGATTATTTTAGTAAACTAGCAAAGAGTGAAAACTAGAGGAGAAACCAAAATGCAGCTCTGAAACAGAGTTGAGATCACTTTGGAGGTGTTAAAAAGATAGATATGTTGATTTTCAAGTATTGGGACCTAACTCAGCAGTGGTACGTACTGGAAGCTTCAGTTGCTTGACATTTGTGTTACAGGCTACTCAGCCCATTCATAACTGGTAACAGCTTATTGCTAACACTTGCCCTTCATTATAGCAGGTGGTATTTTTAAAAAAACTTAATAAACGGGGAACACAAATTTCACAGCACTGTCAGACCTCATGCCTACAGTGGAGCGAGTATTACTGACACTTGTGATGCCTGTTGGAATTCTTCGCATTTTAGATGTTCTGTTGTAGGCTGCCAGATAAGAAAAAGGTGTAAATACTGCTGTAGTATTCATGGCAAAATCAGAGTCACTTAAGAGATAGTGAAAATATAAAACCACTGGCTGTCTTTGTAATATTTTCCCCCTTTCAGGAGAACTTCCATATCCGGAAACTGGAAGACAAACACGGGCTCTGCAATGTTGGAACAAATTGCTATGTCAGATAAGTAAGTCGATCTCATGTAAAAGGTAATTAAAAAAAATAAATTAATGGAATTTTATTTCAAGTGCATTTTTAAAAAATCACGTTGTTGATGTGGAATTCACAGTAAATGCTTGTCTCCCATTCATTTTGGAAAAATCCCTTTGCATTAGATGAAAGAACATGAGCCAGGCATTCCCTTATGACTTGTCTCAGAGTTAACTACCCAAACTGAGTACCAGCCTTAGGGGCTTACGTGCACTCTTGGGTTCTGACATCCCTGTCTGCACCTAGAAAACTACTGGAATTCCCTTCAGAAAATTCCCTTTTTTGAGATTCAACCTATCAGGCGTTGCCTCTGGTTCATTTGCCCTCTTTTACCTGGCAGTCTTACCCCATGCCACAGTATTTTAAACTTTTCTCCTTCTACATTATCTGTTATAACCAAGCGATCTAGTCTTAACTTTGCCTATTTAACTTACAGGCAGAAATCTCTTTCTCTGCTTTCAGTCCTGCTAAATTGCTTATTTTTCATTGTTGAAATTTCCACTGAACTGCACAGTGAGGCTTTTCACCCAGACGCTGGGCTATCCTGAAGCTTATTTCCCTGTGTCATCATTCCAGCTCTGTACTGTGGTTTGCTGTGCTTTCCTTTCTCTCTCCCATCCTTACGCTGGCTACTCTTCGCAGTCCAGTCACACACATTCTCCTTGCGTTAGGAAGCTCAGGACTCCTATTGACAGAACTCTTCTCCCAATACCCCTCATTTGCTCCAGGTTCCCCCCCGACATATAGACCTCTTTTCCCTGCACAGCAATCCGTGAGACTTTTGGATGGCTATGAATTTTCTTTTGTTCAGCTTCTCCAAAGATTGCTACCAGCAGAAGCTGAAAAACTCTATACGATAATATAATTTAAAAGGTGTTTTAAACTTCAACAGTAGTCTTTTTCTGGTGTTTTTGTGCTGTTTTTTTAAAAGTCTGGAACCTGCAGCTCGGTCCCTCTTAGGAGCTGAGGGAGACACGGGAACTGAAGCATCGCCTGCCCTGAGAAAGGTGAAAACAAATAAGCCGGGAATTACAAATCCCTGCTGTCCAAGCCCTGTCTAGACGGTGTCCTCACTGATCTCTCCTCTGGGGATGGAGCGGAGCCACATTATTTTCTCTTTCTCATTCCCCTCCCACCTTCCTTTAGAAAGTGAGGTTATGTCTTCACTGAGAGGGAAAAGAGTGAGTGTGCTTTAGCGCGTATAATTACAGTCCAGGAGCTATTCCTCTGTGAAAACACAGGCGCTTGAGTTTTGCCATAAGGAAAACTAAACAATATCAAGTCTGGGTAACGAGTATGAAATGCTGACCTTGCCTGGCTACCTGGCTGTAAACGCTCTCTGTGCTGTGCTTCTGCTTCCATTTTTGAATATAAGATAATTAGAGTGTAATAGGTATTTTCCCATTAAAAAAGAACCCACTTGTCAACAAAACAAAAAACTGAAACTACTTTTATGCTGCTGAAGACATAAGCGTAGAAAAGATGGATGTTTTCTCACACCAGAGAAGGGGTATGTGTCACATAGCCCCCTTTTTTGTTCCATTACACACTGAAGTGCACAAAACAGAGCAAGGAAGTGAAGGGAAAACTGAAGTTTTCTGAAGAGCTGAAGGAGTTTAACGGCATCCCAAAAGCAATCAAATCTGACCCACGTGCATTTCATTTATAAGACATCTCATGAATGAGGAAGAAGTGTTTTGAAAGCGCTGCCTGACTTGACGTTGTTTGACTGAATACAAACCTTAGTCTAGAAGTTTAGAAAAGAAAGAAGGATGCGGCACAGTAAGGGACAATAACGAGGCGGAGAAGCAGCGCATTTCAATGTTACATATTCTTATTGCTCCCTAGGTGGGACCAGAATATTGGAGACCTGTGCTAATTGTGCACACCTCGTGGCACACCGGATATTTCATGTCAGACACCCGAGGAGCAATACTTTATTGTCTGTCAGTTCTAAGGCTGCACGTTATGTTGGCTGCGGGAAAATAAGAACCGTGACCTCTTGTCAGACCTGCTGTGAGAGCCTTGGGTTTCAAACACTCCAGGCTACTCCATCCAAGACCTCGCTTTCCAAATGTAACTGTATTTTTCCAGCTCTGTGTTTGTTGGCAGAAGACAGACTATTAAAAATGCTTTCATAGGTCTGATTGATGTCTTGGTGTTTTAAAGAAAACATCTTCATTTTTTTCATATAAATTCCAGGTATTTACTGTTAAAGACAAGTTTCCCTCTCCTCATTTCTAAGATACACGTTGATATTTTACAGCCAAAAAAAGGTTATTCATAAGCAAGTGCATGCAAGCAGTCCAGTCAGTCAGTGCATCTACAGATGTTGAAATTGTCAGGCGTCCAAAAAACCCTCTTATTTTGGACAAAAAACATGTTTCTCACAGGAAAAAAATTATTTTCATTGCTAAAATATTACCATCAGGATTTTTTCAAGCAGTTGTATCAATTTCTTTGTATTCTGTTTAAAAGAATTTTTTTTCCACTGGAGCAGACTTGATATTAGAAAATAGAAAGAATGTGACCTACTAAGTTTACTTGGAAAGGATGCTATTACTGAAGATATTTATATACGAATAAAACTCTCAGCCCAGCAACGGGTTTCCTTTGATCCTACAATGAAGTCAAATGCTGTGTTTATTCCATAAAATTTTTTGCAATGGAAAATACTGTGATGTGACAAATCTATCATCATGGCTCAAAGGCTGGAGCAGGAGAGGGTTTGGAAAAATTAAATAGCTCTCATTTACACTCCAATGCTTGCCAACGAAAGAGGAAAAAATTTATGATAAATGAAAAAACTGGGTTTTTTTTAAGCAAAACATGCCCTTCCACTGGAACTGTGATATCAGCCTATGTAATCTTTCAGGATCATATCATCACCTTCTGGTGCCCATGCACAGCTATGCCATTAGTTAATGCAAGTTCTTAATGCTGTTTTGCGTCCCGTGAGTCAGTCCCTGCCACTGAGCACACACGCACGGCTTATGTCACCTCAGAACACGCTCAGCAAAGGGTTATGTCACTAACGGTTCCATTCTTGGCCACAGGAATTGCCTCACTCTTTCTCTAGTCAGTCCCACTGCAGTCCCTTGGTACTCAGAAAATCTCTCTATTCACAGGACGGATAAAGCTCTTCACGCAAGAAAAATTAATCATGTTACTGCATGTAGAATGGGTGAACTGTCCATTCCTCAGTCCATATTCTTACCACGAGGGTAGAAATGAAATGGAGGAGTTCTGGTGTTCAATACTGTGTGAAACACTAGCATTTTTTAGGAGTTGTATCCTGTTCAGGATTCTTTACATTTCTGTTGAATTTTACTGTAGTTGTCTATAACCCTACATGAAGCATATTATAGAATTATAGAATCACAGAACGGTTAGAGTTGGAAGGGACCTTAAAGCCCATCCAGTCCCACCCCCTGCCCTGGGCAGGGACACCTCCCACCAGCCCAGGTTGCTCCAAGCCCCCTCCAACCTGGCCTTGAACCCCTCCAGGGATGGGGCAGCCACAGCTTCTCTGGGCAACCTGTGCCAGTGCCTCACCACCCTCACAGCAAAGAAGTTCTTCCTGAGATCCCATCTAAATCTGCCCCCTTTCAGTTTAGAACCATTACCCCTCATCCTATTGCTCCACTCCCTCGTAAGGAGTCCCTCCCCAGCTCTCCTGCAGGTGGGCTGCAGAACTTTTACATAGTGTCATATGTTCTGTTTCTCTTGCATCATCTTAAGGGTTGTTTTGTCTTGATTTTTGTATTTCCTGGCTCGGTGATGTACACATGGAGCTGTCATTGCTTCTACTTGGAATACAGTTGGGTCTGTAATTTAAGATGGAGACTCTCGTTCTAGTTTTTCTGATAGAAGAATAAACCCCATCCCTGATTAAGTACACTACCAGGCGTAATAGGCAAGAGGGTTGTCACCCTTGAATCTGTGCAGAGATGCACAGGTTGGAATTTCACAGGAAAGCAGAAACCCTGTTCCCTACTGTCTAAAACCCTGCGGTATCACCGAAGCCACCAAAACTGGTCAGGAGCTAAATGCCCCTTCCATGGGGTTCTCATGAAGTACAGCCACAGGGAGCGCTGGAAACGCAGGAGGGGATCCAGAGAAATGCTCGTTCTGTTCCAGCATGACTTATCTTCAGGTTACTCATGGTTTACAGCAGATGCATGTTTGGACCAATATAAACTGGGACAGAATCCAGCATAACACTAGGTCGGGATACAGAGCTACAGCTTTTCTGAATTCTACTGGGAAAAGTAGAGTAATCAGGCCAGTATGTCTAAGCTACTATTCTGGGAAATACAAATTCGGTAAATCTGACAATACAGTGAAAATTCTACGTTTAGAGCAAACATTATAGAAAATACATGATTAGGTTAAGCCTGTAGAAGAACAAGAGCCTGATGGGATACTCACAGAAAAAAATTATTTTTATGAAACAGGTACAAGCTTTGGGTTGACACCTGTTCTGAAATATTTGGTGGTTTGGACATCTGTGCCGTTAAAGCTGTACACGGAAAGGATGGAAAAGATTACATTTTTGAGGTAAGCAAACCTACTTTTTTCACTATATGCTTTTATTTATTACCAACACCCAAGTAAAGAACATTTGTGATAGTCAGGCATTGGCCTATTCGTGTCTCAGGAAAGGCTGTGTGTTTTTGAGCAACGTTTAAATCGTAATACAAAGCACATGTCCAAGTTTGTGGTAACACTTGCTGGAAAATATAACCATATATATGGTAATGTCGTTTAGTGTTTGAGGAAATGTACACAAACTGCAAAACAAAACCAAATGTGAATGTCACATTTTCCCAATCCTTATGATTTCTTTCCTGAGCAGACTCACCAGTTTTTCCTGGAAGGTTTATAGATAGCGCTATCCCAAGGGAACCTCAACAAAATGATACCTTTACATGGAAAGGGAAATTAAGAATGAAGTGGAAACTACCTCACTTTTTTCTAGCCTAAATGCTTCCTTTAAGATCTGATTCCTCATGAATCAGAAGTTTCTGCTGTAGATAATTTTGAAACGTTTAAGTTTCTCATTTACCTTAAGTTTATTATGGATATATATAACTTTGTTTAGCCATAAAATAAGATACCATCACGTGCCTATCAGACAATTCAGGATTTCTTCCTTTTAGTAACATCTCCCATGTTACTAAAATTTTATTCAGGAGATAGGCAAGGATCTTCAGAATCTCCCCACTCCAAAAGAGGTTGATATTTGCTAAAGCAAAAGTAAGTATTTTTTCTAAACTGTGAGAGTATTCTGGAGGTTATGGATTGACCCTCTCTAGTTATTCCTACCCATTTAGACAAGAAAAGCTTTAAAGAAGTAAAAATCTTTGGTTTGTCATGGTGTTAAACAGCTCTATGTGTTTTGGTTTTTTTCTCATGAATTTATGTATCACTATTGCAATTGCTAGTAATTCCCAAATCAATCAATAGCACTTTAAAGGACTGAGCAGCTTCCAGCAGTAAGCCTTCAGCAAAACAAACAGAATTAATCATTATCTCCTGAGAAGCTGAGGAAGATGTCGAGAAATCCTGTTTCCTTAGTCTGCCTGGCCAAACCAGAACTTACTGTGTCTGACTGTATCAAAACTCACTGTAGCATAAAATTCAGGATTCTGTACTAAACCTCTTCTGTTCCTCCTTCATCTAGTGCATTCTTTCCCCCCCACCGCACCCTGAGGTTCCTGATAAATCTGTAGCGCTGCACCCAGTGACATCTGGCTGACGCTTGACAGAGGTATTGAATACCTTAAAAAAAAAAAGGTATTTTCCTCTTTCTGAAAGCAGGCTGCTCTGTCTTCTGGTGCTACAATATAGAGGAAATTCCTGAACGTAAGGTTTGTCATGTGTGCCACGTCACAGCTTGGCTGTAGCCGCAGGTGTCTCTGGGACAGTTCTGTTTACTGGGAAGGCACTGATTTCTGCCCATAAGGAAGCTCCTCTCCAGCGATTGGGTTTGCAGCCTCCCCGATGCCGTGTCAAGCTTTGTAGGATACTCTGCAGCTGCCGTGGCCCCGGAATGATTCAGACACCCCCATCTATCTAAATTCATTACATTTGAGATAGTTCATGCTGATTTGGCTGGCTTTAATCCAATCAATATTTACCCCAAAATTTAAACTCTAAAATAAAGAAAAGTGGATTATTTTAAGACATAAGATCTTGGTTATCTTACCTCATAAGACAGTAGTTAAAAACCGAATGACTGCATGCAAAAAGATGCAAAACTAGAGGAGGGCTGCATTTAGCAAGTAGATTCTTGTAAAAACTAAAGATTTCAGACATAAAATAATGTTGGACCTTCTCTGCTTCCAGTGGGAGTGAGATGGTTCCTTTATTTTACCACCTGACGCTTCTGTTGCATTCCTCAATTAGCGAATTCCTGACAGACTAAATGCGCCTTGCTTTCCTTCACTGAACTCGACTGTTTCCACATTTTTGATACTACACAAGTTTTCAAATTTTTGAGCAAAGCCAGCAAGAGTCACAGCCTCCACTGAAGCCAGGTATACAGAGGAGGTCTGGGGAGTGGGAGGAGAAGGGGCAGCAGTTTTCTGAAAATGAAATAGCCGGTGCAAATTCTATCAAGGACCAACGGAATAGCTCGATTCCTGCTTCTGAACAAATCCCCTGATTTTCCATGCCAGACAGAGTCATGCTTTTAAGCAAACAGAATTGTGAGAACTGCAGGATATGTGAGGAACTGGGTTTATAGAGCATTTTAAATAGCGTACATAATAGATGTTGCAATTAAAAGAAAGAGTGGATAGAAGCGTGGTAATTCTTGCTGTTCTACAGAATCAGCTGAATTGTTTGGAAGATGCTCATCAGCAAGAATATTTAGAATCTGGGTAAGGCATTGAAATGTAGAATTGTTTGCAAAGTTCAAAACCAACAGAACATCTGTAAAACTTAGGATCATTTGCTGCTAAAATGCCAGCTTACATCAACAGCTATTACACTATAATTTTAACAGCTATTGCACTATAATTCTATGATACAATGAGGAGTAGAAGACTGTCTGCACCAGTACAGGAAAAATTTTCGCCTTTTGTGTACTTTCAACATGGGAAAATAAATGTGTTATTAAATCTAGCATGTACATGCTGCAATCAAGAACCAGTAGCTGAGCAGGACAATAGGTCCATAAATACTGGGTTTACGCTCCAATTGCAGTCCCATGCTGCAACCTCTGCTCTCGTGTTGTCGTAGTGACTGCTAGACCTACTGCAAAACTAAAAGTTTCTGCATTACTGACAGTTTAATTCTGCAGTTACAATCTGACAAGAAACATACACCCTTCCGAATGTATGAAATAATGTAATGCAGATATGTTCTTCCTGATGTTCCAGTCTGAACATTCAACCAGTGTAACCACCAATAGGCAAGCACACATATATCACACGCAACGTCATCCAGCTTCGGAGTGAGTGTGAACTAGGGTAGAATTCTTGATGTTAGATCCAGTCACCACGCCCCAGTTCTTCAAGAAGGGTAAACATATTTTTTTATGTTTTGGTTTCTCTAATAGTGTCTCTTTGATTAAAAGGATGAGAAATTGAAAAATAACTTACTCTTATTTTAAAGCCTCATGGCCATTCAAGTTATGCAAAGTGTGCTTGCTGCATTAAGTAGAGTAATGACTGTTCAGGAATAATATGGAAGGATTAGGGAACTAAAATTAAAGGAAAAAAATTCAGGATGTTTAGTGACACTGAAGTATAGTTCCAGACACTTAATTTCTGCCCACATATACTTTGTTATGAAATAAAGACATATACAGGTCTTTATTACTGTAAGCTTCTTATGGATGCCTTCTTCGTGCGATGTGCATGTTCTTTTGACCAAATAGATCTCAATGTAATAAAAATCCAAGAAATTGCAATCTGTATACAGCTTCTCACATTTTATAGCTTTTGGTGCTAGATTTGGGTCTATTTTCTAGATTTGGGTCAGTTTCCCAGTGCTGGTTTGTGCATCAGTATCTTCGTATTTCTATAGCAACCCTAGATATTTCTAGTCATTTGAACAAGCTGAAGCCAGTACTACTGTTATTTCCCAAACGTTATAAAAAGGATACATTTTTAGTGTACCATTCATCTTGCCGCTCTGCTATAAATGCTACTCCCAGGGGAATTTTGAAGGATGTCCATTTGTGCCTTCTTGCTACGCAGTTGAGGGATGCCTTATGCATCCCCAGGAAAAAAATCCAGACCAATTTTGTCTGAAGACGGGAAGGACAAAATACTGAAGTCATAATATTATTCAAACACAATACAACCTGTGTTTCTGTGGAGCTGCAAGCTCTCTACAGTTTTCTTAAATGGGGGCTGTAAGAGGTGACTTTGACTTTTAAAAGAATGTGGTTTTCCGTGGTTCCCTGAAAGAAATGACCTTCTCCTGTCTTTTTCTCCTCTACTCCAAATAACTATCTCCAAACTCCTAGTAGGGAGCAATGAACTAATTAAAGAATCGCTTTACAAAGAGGAAGGATTATGAGGCTGATCAGGAGGAAGGTCAAGTTATTGTTCTGTCTGACAATCTTAGCTATTCATTTAGTGTCTCTTCTTTCCACCCCAATTGGAATATTCGGCTGCCAGGAATCATCATGCCAGAAACAAGCTGTAGAAACGGATTTTATTAACACATACAGCTTTTTAACTGTCTCACCAATTCTTGCTAACAAGATATCAAATTAAGGTCCATGAAACTTTAAATTCTGAAGTAGAAGAAGGACTTTTAAGCTTTCCCTTTTTAAGTTAATACTTCTGTAATTTTAATACTAGAAGGAACAGATACTTGAGCATTGTTCATGTTTCTGACTCCAGTGAACATTATGTGTCATAATTCATTCTTGGAAAACCAAACCTCTGGGAAACTAAACAAAAGCTCGTACCGTGATGATGAATGCAGTAAAAGAGAACAAATGTAACAGAACCCTTTAAAGTGGCCTCACAGGCAGGCTCCCAAATTTTGTTCGAAATTGAATGGGTGTGTGGCTGCTGCAGGTGTCTTATTTCTACTTGCTTATTTTTACCCTAAGCTATATTAAAAAAATTAAATTCCAAATAGTTTGTAACCTAGAAAGATGTAAACCATTTCAATTTCGTAAAGAATATTTTCAGCCGCTGGGAGCCAACATAAGAAATTAAGAAATAGAATTTGATGTTTTTTTTCTTTAAGTTTTGGTGTAGTAGATACCATTTCTTAAGGTGTTGCAGTCTATCAAGACTTTATCTCTTAATCGGGTGATTTGGCATAAAAAGAAGTGCAGAAGTGGCAAGTAATAATGGCCAGTATTGTTTTACATACTTAAGTGGCTTTTCATCCACCAAAGAGTATCCTTTGTTCAGATTAGTAAGGGAACTAAGTCCAGCTGTAATAGTTAATAAAGTCAGAAGTGTCTTATAATTTATGATCTGCTATTATAAGAAGATTTGAACACTTAGGAGTCTAAAATTACTCTTTTGGTGATATAAGTTATAATTAGGACCACATCTGTCTGTGAAGATTCATATTTCCAAAGCAAGGAGTATTCCTACTTTTCCTAATAGGACTTAATATAATATAATAAGAAATGGCTAAGAAGACAATTCTAGAAAACACAACCTTTTACTTAAGATTTTTCCAAATTTCTGATGTGTTAGTGCTGAATTCGTTAATATATTCCTTCAGATGTGGGCTTCATGGGATAGAAAAAATTTGGTTTATTCAATGAACTCTTCTGGGCCTTTTTTTGTATTTTGGAAGTAATAGATTGAATCCACTGAAATTTTCCAGACACCATTCCAGAAATAATGACATCAGCTGTTCTTTTAGACAGAAAAGTAAATGAAGTGTATCTAGTGACATAATTAATGAAGGGGGCGAATTTGTTTTGCTAGGGCACTAGTTTTTCATTTGAATGGAGCAATAACTATCGACCTGCATGAATAATATGAATATTTTGGTTTCTATCCTAACAATAATTACTCACTCATGTTTTCACATAATACTTATTTACTGTATCTGTTGTCAAAATAGCTGTAACTATTTTAATTAGCAACAATAGCACTTCTTCTGTGTGACCATCTTGATGTTCTCTTGTGTTCATAATGAACCATACTTTATAAATAGGGGGTGAGTACCGGTAATTCATTGTCACGTTAACTAATTGTTATTTCATCGATCAAACTAATCTCTTCCACACAATCTCTTCAAAGTGCTTGATTTTTTGTCTGCGTTGTCTATATATTTTTACACTTTTTAAAATGTACTATGTTTGCATGAGTCCTTTGCAATGTACAAGTTCAGCTCCATGCATTGATTTTGATTGGACATAGAAATCGTTTGCTTGGTTTGTTTTCATTCCAGCTCAAAACCAGACCATATAAATTTGTCTGTAGGCACTGGATCCTTCATCTAGGAATGCTTGATTCACTTTCCCAGCTGGTCTTACTTTTTCTGCAAATGCTGTTACTCACCCGCTTCAGGAGGGACTGTAAAAGTTTCCTAGCAGTCACCGCTGGTTTTCTGCTGTGCTATCCCCTACCGACTCCTCAGGTGTGGTTACATTTCCAATTGCACATTATTCCTGCATCTGCTATAGAGACCTCAGGGAAAGCCCCGTGATTACTTCATATCCAGTCACTCCCTTACTTCTCAGAAATCACACCATCTCTTCTTACCTCCCATTCAGTCTTAAGTGACCTCCCCAAACTGTTCGTTTTCTTTAATGTCGATTACTTTCCCCGTCTCAGAACTCTGAAATGAAAGTCTGTATCAGCTTCCCCCTTTACAGTCAAAATTTTCACCACAGTTGGAGACATCCAGGTCCCACAAAAACAACACAGAAGAATAAGACATTCATAACAGCAACAGCACAATCCAGCTTTTCTTATTCACAGACCAAAGTGAATGTTTTTTCTCAGTCCTCACACTCTCAATCATGGACCTGCAAAATTACCCTGATCAGCAATGAAATTAGTTTCTCCTTGCTCTGCACTTACCAATTATCGTATCTTCTCCTGTCATTCATAGGTCTTTTCCCATATGAAACCCATGTATCATTATTCTGTCAGACTCCTTGGGCACTTCTTGCAAGCTCTCTAGATGTTCCTTCATATTCCTCTTGTATTTCAGCATCCTGACAAACACCTTTTTCTTCCACTGTATCAACAGAGTTCTTTACCTCTGCCCTTCCTTTGACCTCCACAGCTCTGTCTTTCCCAGCACCATTTGGGCTGGGTCTTCATAAAGAAAGAGATCTTTCTTTATCCTTTGGTGGGAAACATACTGTGTAATGGAGAAGCGTGTCTGGGCAGTGGCAATCAGAGTAGTTTCTCCTCCAAACATGATGATCCCTTTGCAGTTTCTGATACCTTATAATGGCACTGGCTCCTTTATTAATCCCATCCCATTTCCTTTCATATTCAAAAGAATTAAAGAGCATTTCTCTTCTCTTTCTTGCCGGTCTCAGTCTTGCAGCCCAGATTTCAAATACCTGCCTTATCCACACTAGCAGTGGAGGGCACAGACTAATTCACTGAAAGGTCAGTGTTTCTTTTTATTGCAGTTCTTATTTATTCTTTTATTGTGTTGACTTAAACATGCAGAAACGGTAGTTTCTGTTACTACTGCTAATAAATACACTCAGCCTCTTATAGTTTAATATAAAGATGAGTTAAGTGCATTTCACAATATGATTTCTGGGTGATAGAAGAAATTCATCCCATAGAATTGGTTACCGAAATACAAGTGAATTAAAGATAGAAGCACTACGAACTCAGTGACCGTAATTCATAGCGAGCCATGTTTTTACTGGCATCTGCAAAAGTAGCATATTTGACTTTATGAATTACAGATGTCTTTTTTCTATGAAATCCTCTTAGTGGGAAACTCCAACATTTTAAATAGCTGAAGTAGGTACTGAAAAAAAAAAACCCTGGCTGTGTTTAAATGATATTTTAAAACTAGTACAGGCTGTAAATAGACTATTTATAAACAGGACGCTTTGTGTATGTTTAAACTTTGTCAAGTCCTCTAAAGTGGGGGAGGTGCCAGCATGACATTCCTGTTAGTCATTCACAGGTTTTAAAAACTGTTATTGTTACCCAAAATATTTTTAATTCTTGAGATACATCTATACGAAGCATTACTGATTTCTGATAACTGTCATTGATTATTTTACTAGGCAGTAAAATTTACTAGGCAGACTGCATTCTCTTAAAGAAAAAAAAAAAAGAAGACAACAAAACCCACCCTGTAAAGTATTCACCTTGATCTTAGCTTCTTTGCCAAGGAATAGGAGAAGTGCTGTCTTAGGAGTGAAATTCTGTCCGTGAGAGTCCCAGCAGCAGTACTGGAGCGGGAAGGGGAGGCTCTTTGTAGCAGCCACGTGCAGGGCTGGGTGTCAGCGCTGTGCTCCGGCTGCTCTCCACGTTCCCTCTCGGAACTGCCAGTGGTACGAGCCCCTTCAGCCTCCCGCCACCTCTGACTTCTGCCCACCCACATCACCCCTCAAGGCCAATTGGTTATTAAACTGAACAGTGTCCTGCAATTGAACCACTATTAAGCCTTGGAAATCTTTCACTCGGGTATTTAGTGCCGTTTCACTTTGGGATCAGTACTTTTCTTGATAATCTGATGCCTTACTTTCTCTTTTTCCCTCACTTTGGCTACTGGTTTTGTACTTCAGGAAAGCACCAGAACACATCATCGCTTATCATAGTTCAGGACTTGGCATCTGACTCACTACTTCTTCAGTATTAGGTTCACCATATCCTTGGCCAACAATATTTGTTCAAGTGTGGCAACAAACAAAAGGGTTTTTAGCACAGCGAAACCTGTCCAAGTGACAAAAGGTTGTCAAGGGCAAATGGCGATGGGTTTTAATGTCACATGTGGTTCAGTTAGCCTCAAAATTGGGCCCTAGGACAGTGAATAGGGCAGCTATGCTTGAAAACACTGTCTTCGAGAAATGTAAAATCTTCTCTACTGAAGTGGCCGTGAAGTTTTGAGCAACACCTCAAGGCTTCTTTTTTTATCCTTAGCCATAGAACTACGCTTTTCCCACATGTTGTGGTAAACAACATGGCAATGTCTCCTAAAGAAAGTTTATATGTAAACTTGCAGTTGCAGAAGTATTTAAAAACAGAAATTCAGTCAGAACCCGGTATTGCAGATCTTAGTCCTGTCTAATCCTTTGGCAGGTTCCCATTTTAGGCAATTTGTTTCAGTCGCTCCAAATAATTTTTTTGATGTAAGTGGATGGTAAACAAAGTGAGCATTTTCTTTGCATGCGTGTGAAACATGTAACTGTTGCTTCTGTTATTGGGCAAGAGGAAGGATAATATAAACCTGATAGTAAGAGGAGCAATATTTTTAAAAATAACTGTCATTAATGCCTGCCCTCTAGGGGGACAGATTTTTAGACCACAGACATAACTCCCTCTCTGAAAATCAGATGTTTTGCAGTGGACAAACAAACACCCAGTGTCTTTCACACTGACATCAAGAGCTCCTAACGTTCAGTCACTATTAACACTAAGTCCTGGCCAAAGTATCTGGCAGGTATGGTTTTCTCCTCTGTCCGGGCATCATGCATGTTACTCTTGCAAGAAAAAGCTCATGATAAAATGAAGTGGATCTTTAAGCGCTGAAACAATTTTAATACTAATAACTCAGTGGAAATCAATATTAAATCCACAAAAATTTTGTATTTCAAGAACCACACAACCAGCGAGTTGCAACATTTTACCTATTCAGAAATATCAACTCATATTGGTTCAAAACTTTTCTCTCAATTAATTAAACACATTGGTTATGTTCCACTTAAAGATATGTTTAGCAAAAAATATGATCAATTTTATAGAAACTTTCTGAGTATTAATCAAGCATTTCTGCAGTACTGCTGATGTGGCCCAAGAGTGAAAAATCGTTCATTCATTTCTTAGGAAACATTTGCCCTGGACTTCAATTATTATTTCATTGTTTACTTTGAGGCTATTTTAAAGCCTTTTAGCTGTGTGGACCGCTTAGAGGAGACATCCTACGTCTGAAAATCCCCAAAAAAGTGTTGCCAACATCTTGGTTGCGAATACACAATGCCAGTGTCTCTTGTAAGTGAAGAAACACAAGAACAATGCAAATGCTTTTGGGCTTCAAACTAATCTCGTTATTAGAACAAGATAGTCTTTGTCAGCCTCAGTAAGAATTTCTATAGCACTTACATTTTGAGAATCCTCAAGTTTAGATCAGATTATTTACAGCGCAGCTCATTCCCAACCACTGTGCAAGATGAAGGAATACATTCCAGTGTTAGAATGAACATGAGTGTTCTTTTAAATCCAAATGTCTTTAAATACCCAATTTGTGTGTTTGACTACACAAGCTGGGTAACTAACAAAAACAGCTCAAGGCAACAACCGACGGCAGAATGTCCACGTGAGGAGATGGAAGTTGACCTCTCTAGCCAAACCAGCCCTGCCTTCCCACCGCACAGCTCTCTTCTAGCCCTTTTGCTAGAGACTGGTTAGGAGTGAGGGCAGTTTAAGGTGTTTCTCTGGCCATTAACACTTACGGTTTCCTGTGGCAGCAGGAGTCCTCCAGTGCTCTTTTGATTCTGTTGAACCTTTTTAGTCTTGTTCCATTTACCTGCAATAGAGAAAGGAACCTCAGAAGCTGAAGAGATACAGGAAGGTGCACTTCTGGAAGTACTAAAGTACTCCCGTAAAACTCCCTGATCCTTCTGCAGTTGTGCAGAGGATCCCTTACTAATGTTCCTTTCCTTCTTCATGCCTTACTGTTGTATCTAGGGCATGATTTGCCTGCACTAGTGAGAAATCTTGTGTGATATTTGGCAGCTGGACAGCTTTTCACAGGCTGAAAGTTAGATGGACACAGCTCAGTTTGTACAAAGAATCTAACTGGGTCAGATGCAATGACATCCACACAGTGTATTACTGCTGATGTGGTCTAACTGCTTCATCCCTGACAGCGTCTTATTAATTAATACTACTATTGTTTGTATTACAATCACTTGTGATCCAGACCTATGAGAAACACCAGAATGCAGGGCTGCAGGTGACACAACTTCACCTTTTTCTGAATAGCCTTGGTGCATACTGAAGAAGGATTGCAGTTTTTCAAAAATGAATTAAATCCTTTTATTGTTGAAATAAGAATGTCCAGTGCCATTATGAATAATAGTTGGGGTTATTATGTTACACTTTTATTTCCTCTGAAACAAAAACGGATGCGCCAAAAGTAGATACGCTGCAGACATAACTGTTATTCTGTAGAAATAACAAATTCTTATAACCCACTGAAGTGACTGAATTCAGTATTATTTTTAGTCATCTGAATAGCTGAATTAAATAATTGCTGACCACCGTTAACCTGCCACATTTAGAATGGAAATGCACACATTTTTATTTGCCCCTCTGATACCCCGCTTTCTTTGTGGAGATTCTTACTCTTTTGTCACATCAGCTGCCCTGCGGCCACACTACTTTTCAAGACAGGGTATCAGTGAGAACAAGGTCTTATTTAAAGTTTTTCATTAATCAATAAGGATCCAGCCTTCCCTCGCAGAAATCCAACAAATAGCTCGGAAGCTGAAGTTTTAGTTTGCATTGCCATGTTCTAATTCAGCTGAAGAGCGTGGTACGAGCCATGGGATGAGATCTTCAGAAAGGTAGCTGTGACAGAAGGGCAGAGAATTCTTTTAGATTTCCAGCAGGCCATTCTGCACGGATGAGGAGTAAGTTTACTTTGGTGCCATATCAGTAGCTGATGTATTGTTTTATTTTACAGGTGATGGATTGCGCGATGCCTCTGATCGGTGAGCATCAGACTGAAGACAGGCAACATATAACTGAGCTAGTCGTAAGCAAAATGAACCAAATGTTGTCCAAAACTCCTATACCATCTCCTCAGAGACCCACTGCCACTCAGCAGCCTCAGGTAGGAAACTCTGGTTGTAAAATAGAGACCCTTATTCTACAATTTTAAGCTCAAAATTTTCCTCAAAGAATTTGACTGGAAAATTATGCACGCATACCCTGAAATACAAGAATTCAAGAACTTATTGACATGTTTTGTAAGTTTTTCATACTTAAATGAGTTTATCTACAGATATAATCGAGTAGTCCAAGTGTTGGTGTGGTTCTACAGGTAAACCGATAACTGTGGACTCAGTGGATTGTATTGTTTCCTTTCAGTTGCATCTGTATAAAATATTATGGAAATAATAAGAAGCACTGTCATGGACAGTCTTTGCCCTGAGGATGTCAGAAAGAATATTAAGACAATTGTTCTTCTTGTTCTTGTGAGAAATGAATTACATGAAAATTCTTTTTCTCTGTGCTGCAATTCAGGAGAATACCTTTCAAATCTGGGAAACTCCTGAAATGTGTTTAGTGTACTAGAAAACCTGTGTCAAAGGTTGCAAATGGATGCATTTCACTTATTTTATCCTACATGGCCCAATAGTTAAAAGTGTGGGGATGCGGAATTCTGCCTTTGGCCTTGCTGCCTTTCAGACTTTGGAAATCATCTTTGTGCTTCCATTTCCATGCTTACAAAATGCAAAGTTTATTTTATTGATTCTTTAAATAACTTCTGAGAGTGTGGTATTTTTGTAAAAGTCTCTTAAGAACGTAAAAGTTTTGCTTCTAAACTGGAGAGATGTGGATTTGATGGGTGGGCTGTTAGATGGATAAGGAATGGCCAGATAGTCACATCTGGAGTTACAGTCAACAGCTCAATGTCCAAATGGAAACCAGTAACAAGTGGTGTCCCTAAAGGGTATGTACTGAGACCCAGCAAGTTTGTGGATAACACCAAGCTGAGCGATGCAGTCAGGAAGGCAGAAGGAAGGGATGCCATCCAGAGGGACCTGGGTGGCAGGGTCCTGCACTTGGGTCACAGCAGTCCCTCAGTCTCAGTGCAGACCAGGTAATGAGTTGATTGAGAGCAGCCCTGCAGAGAGGAACTGGGGATACTGGTGGATGGAAAATTGGATATGAGCCAGCACTGTGCACTCGCAGACCAGAAAGCCAACCATATTCTGGTCTGCATGAAAAGAAGCGTGGCCAGCAGGTACGAGAGAGATGATTCTTCTCCTCTACTCAGCTCTGGTGAGACCTTACCTGGAGTACTGTGTCCATTTCTGGGGTCCCCAGTACAAGACAGACATGGACCTGTTAGAGCAGATCCAGAGGAGGGCCACAGAAATTATCAAACTGTTGGAACACCTCTCCTATGAGGACAGGCTGAGAGAGTTGGGGTTGTTCAGCCTGGAGAAGAGAAGGCTCCAGGCAGACTGTAAGGCCTTTCAATACTTAAAGTGGGTTTATAAGAAAGATGGGGACAAACTTTTTACCAAGGCCTGTAGTGACAGGAGGAGGGGTTTTAGATAAGGAAGAAAATTTTTATGATGAGGGTACTAAGACACTGGCTCAGGTTGTCCAGAGAAGCTGTGGATGCCCCGTCACTGGAAGTGTTCAAGGCCAGGTTGGACAGAGCTTTGAGCAACCTGGTCTAGTGGGAGGTGTCCCTGCCCAGGGCAGGGGGTGGGACTGGATGACCCTTAAAAGGCCTGTTCTAACCCAAAACATTCTACAATTCTACGGTTCTTTGAAAAGTGCTACATAAATACTAAATAGCATCTTTTACGTCTTCATAGCAGGGCAGCAGGTCTGATCAAGAGCAACATGATCGGCTACAACTTTCATGTGCTTCTGTTGATGTCCTGAAGGAGCAGACCATGACAATACATTCTGACATAAGCTGTTAGGGACAGTTTATGCCCCAGCCCAGCTCTGTGGTAATCAGTAAAGCAACAGAATAAGCCAAACTGTAATACAGGAATTACCAAGCCTAAATCAAGAATCTATTTTTACTCTCAGTAGGCTCCACACCAGGTAAACAATTTGAAAACAATTTTGTGGCATACCTCAGACAGACTAGTTCTTGAGGCAGAATGACTAATTTGTTCTTCAAATATATCATCATGCTTTAAGTTATAAAAATACACCATCCCACATAAAAAAGTGGTGTAGCTTCTATTTATACTCCAGCCACTTGAAACTAAGCACAAAATTGTTTCAACCACGGAACCACATACAATGGAGAAGTTTCCATCCAACGTGACTCAAGTCCATTGTAAAGGGCACTGAAAAAGAAAGACAAGGAGGGGAAAAATACAAATCACCTTATGCCTTATGTTTCTTTTAGGACTATAAGTTAGCCATGTATTATAATGAAGCAAAGAGTCAAATTTAGAGTTGCCCAGAGCTTACAAGTCAACCTAAATAAAATTTTGAAACCATAATAGACATTATTGTAACCTTAATAGATTCACAGTCATTTAGAGCATTTCACATCTCATATCTGGGGGAAAAATGTAAGGTCTTGGGCAGGCATGCTTCCCTGGATTGTAAAGAAGACCAGGGAGGAGGAATCTAGTATCATCCCAAAGAAACCGGTTAACTGTTGTATGTAAATAAAGTTTTATTCATTTCCAAAGAAAAACTACCTACATAAGTCCAGAATGAAAACAGGACACAAGATTTTAAGAAAGTTCCTGAATTCCTCAGTCATTGCTGTCACTCATCATGTCCATGAAAAGTTTTTTTCCTCTTAAACAAAAAAAGCTTTGGATGAATCCAAAGATAATATTTGCTGGGTAGCTGCTAAACTGCTGTTAGATTTCTACTTAGTTTAGGCTACTGAAGAATTCAACCTTTGCTCATGGCAACAGGGTGTTATTAAACATTAATCTTCCTTATCCTATCCTTAAGTTATGGATTGCAGTTGACCAAAACCAGAGATATCTCTTCAAAATATTTGCAGTATTTGTTACTTTTCCTCTCAGTTAATCAGACTCTGCTTTCTTAGAATTTGCCTGATCATATTATTCACCAGGTTGGGAGAGACAAAAGGGATGTGAATTCCTACAGAAGGTACTATTTGCAAATACCTATTAATCGTCCCAGCTTTAAAGGAAAATCATGGAACAGATCTATTTAAAACAGATATCTCCTCATGTGTAGTCAATTTTTAGTCAGGTTGTTTTCCTAAGAATAAAATCAGCCTGTAAAAACAAGCTGTCTCTTTCATCTTTGAACAGTCTTCTCCTTTTCTAATCTGAGAAATTATTTCCTAATCTTGAGAAATCCAATCCATTTATTTGCGGGGTGAGGGGATACTGCATATTTCTGCGGGTCACATAAAATGCAAAGCCAGTAATTATCTCCAATCAACTATGTGCACATGTATGTGTGGTCTTAGAAACCAAAGTGATATAAATATCAAAG
This sequence comes from Arenaria interpres, assembly GCA_013399435.1. Lineage (NCBI taxonomy): Eukaryota > Metazoa > Chordata > Aves > Charadriiformes > Scolopacidae > Arenaria > Arenaria interpres. Next base: position 200,368 of record VXAK01020931.1, read on the forward strand.
AGTAATTTGTGTGTTTTCCTTCTTCTGCTTTTAAATTAACAGTTTACAGTCAATAGTACAGCTAAAGATGTGCCATGTTCTGAATTCCCTTACTATTTGCATGGGGTTTTAAAAATTATTTCTAATCCACCCACTACCGTGGCATTGGGTGCATCGTACATAAAAGAATGCTTCAATTTCTAAATGCACGCAGTGGTCAGTACTATTCCAATTAACAAAAAATCAGAAAACAAATCAATGATTAGGAAAATAAGCCTTTGTTTAGAGCTGTGCAGCCAAATCATGATGGAAACGACTAGCCTTGCTCTGTGTCAGAGTGCTCTCTGTCAGAGTGCCAGAAGGAGCAAATTCCAAAGGCAAGGACCTCAAAGAAGTGTCTTGCTTGTGTTGAAACCTCAGAGCTGCAGATCCTGTGATTCTTAAACGCCTGAAATCTGTAATCTGAGATATCAGAGAATTGTAGAATCATTATGGTTGGAACATAGAATGGTTTAGGTTGGAAGAAACTTTGAAGGTCATCGAGTTCCAACCCCTCTGCCCTGGGCAGGAACACCTTTCAGATATACTGAGAATTTTTAAATATATGTTTTGTATATTACATATTTATTTATTTATCTATAAACACAGGCTCTATAACAAGTTGTACTGGTACACAGAATGGCAGAGGACCTGTGCAGGAGAAGCTGCAGTTTGTATGTTGCAGTTTACTGCAAACCTTTGATAGTGTGATTGAAGCATATCGGGATAGAAAGTATTCTTGGTTACAGGATTCAAAGCTTGCCAGTTTTGCTCTTATCAGCTACTTTACAAGTCTTCCCACTACAAAGAAAAGCTAGAGTACCTGAACTTGGAGAAGTTCTATCTGATAGACCTACCTATGGTCAAAAAACTCTTTCCCAAAAATTAAGTTGTGTCTATTTACTTCAAAACGATGACAGTTTGTTTTAGTCACAACCATGATGAAAATATATAATAGAACTGTATCTAGAATATGATTTTAATAGACGTTTTCCATGAGACAAACCTGCTCTATTTGCGGGCAATAAAATGATGGAAATCTAAATTTCCACCTTTTGTAACCTCTTTGAATGCTTTAGACAGATCTTTTGAGAAATCTCTCCCTTTTTCAAATCTCTCCTAAAAACCAAACCAATAGGTTAGTCTATCCAGTGGAGTGTTCTAGCCAGTGGAATCACTTCTCTCTGTCTCCATCTCTTGATCAGAAAGATCACTGCTGAAACTTCTGCTGGCAGGATGTGTAAAACTGCAGGTGGTTGCTCAGTGCAGGCTATTTTATGCTTGTTTCTGTAGCAGGATTTGTATATAAAACAATAATAATAAAAACATCTATTCAAAGCTGCATATTAAGTCATGATATGAATTGTGATGAACTGTGTGAATTGTAAATCCTGTGTAGAATATTACGTTGTGCATGAGTATTACCATAAAATGCAAATTATGACAGTCATGTTAGCAGTTGAAGCTAAGGAAAATCATATTAGGAAAATGATATTTCAGTCCAGCTCTGTTAAGACCATGTTGCATTATCCACAAAAGAACAAAGAATTTATTATCCTTAATAGAAGGAAGAATTCTGTGCACCAGAGACACAATATCCATAACGACATAACATCACAAAGAGCACAGAATTCCCAGCTGTATCCTCATTCTGTTTGATTTAAAAGAAATGAGTAGCACATCAGTAATAAATCAATAAATGATGCAGAAGTAAAAAGGACGGTACTGTAATTATTTTGAGTGTAGAATAGCAGAACCTGAAGTGTTTCATTTCTTAAGACACTTTTCTAAAATGTTTTTACACCTTCTTCACTCTTCACCCACAGGGAGGCTCAGCACAATTACATTCAGCTCAGTAGAGACTGGGTCAAGGAGCCCTTACCTTCAGCTATTCAGAGATCTGGTTTAATTTACTTCAATTTTTCCTATTTTCCTCTTTATCTTATTCATTCTTCATTCCCTGACCCCGTATATGAGTTGACTAGAGCCAAGCAGTTTTCTCCAGTTTTATTTTTCTATATTCAGAGAGAAAATTGAACCAAATGTGAACAGTGTAAATAACAAAAAGTATTATCTCCAGAGAGAAAAGCAAACCATTATCAAATTACCTGTTCTTGGCCTTCCATAAGAGTAGTCACAGTTCTATTACATTCCATCTGTTGGATTTACTTCTTTTTTTCTTTTTTAAAGCAAACTGCTTATGATGAGCAGCAATTTGTTTCAAATCACTGAAGTTTTTAGGATGGCCAGGCAATACAGTTAACTTGATTTGATCGTAACTGAAGGGGAATGCACTTAATTGGGAAGGATCCCATCATTTAGTTATATGGAAATGTAGAGTTCAGTATTAGGAGAAGTTTACTTCTCTGCACTCAATTTGAGGTGTGGACCTTATCTCTAAATGATGTTCTGCTTTCCATAGTCTCATAGAAGTTCACCTGAAGTATAACCTTTCATTAGGGGAAGAGGAACAGGGCCATGACTTGCAGGTTTGCTGCAGCTTTGTGTCGTCCTTCAGACCCCTAATTAACCAGTTAACATCACTACCAAGAATTTTCTTTCTGTCACAGTCCCCTGGCACGCACTTGCAGGAACATATTTTTCTTCCTTATGTCTAGAAGGAAGGCCTGCCTAACGAATACACAAAAGACCACACTAAATCATTCTGCGTGAAAGAGGGTAAATGCAGAGGTTCAGTGTTAGTAGCTGAGAATCCTGCTGAACAAATCACTCCCTGGTGTAATTAGATCTATACTAACAGACAGCAGGAGTCATTTAAGAACAGCTTGCCTTAAGAAGGTTGGTAAATGATCTAATGACCCCTAAAACTATACATGCCGTATTTCTCTTAGGAAGACATTTAAGTAGGGGATAAACGGCAGCTATGGCATCATATGACCATAAAGCTGATGTACCCAGATTTGCGGAATAACATCTGATGGAAGCCCAGCTCCTAAATAAACTCAAGAGATTAGCCTGACTTTCTCTCTGCTCCGGGCAAAGGAGCACAGAGACCCCGGAGAAAGCCTGGGCAGGATTTTACTATATACCTCTTTAATTGTTTATCTTTCCAAACTCTTACATCAGGCTGCTCTATGTGAACAGAGCAATAAAGCTTGTCAATAAACAAGCACCATATCTCTGTAGATATTAATTGAGCACCTTCTGTAGTCTGCATTAGCAATCAATGAGGATTTTTTCTGTTTAATATTTACCTCTGAAAGTTTTGCATGCGCTTTGACAGCCACCAATGATTATAACCAAAATCTAAGTAGCTATTCTGTACCACTTGCAGCTTTCGTCTGCCTGGGAGTTCTTTTAAACCGTAGTCCCTCGCAAGCAAATGGCTTTTCATATTAAAATGTTTACTGAGTTATTGTTCTGACGTAAAGGAAAATTAGTCAGGCATCAGCAAAATGCTTTCCTAAAAATATTGGCAGAGAATTTAAAACATCGTTATCAAAACCCGTAAGGAACAGTGAAAAATATTGCTGGGGCATGTAAACACCACCGAAGAGGAAAGACAGCGCCTCTCAAGGGTTATGGAAGTCAAAAGCCAGTCTTAAAACTGTCGTGTTAAAACGATTTTTACAAGTCATTTTGGAAACGGTGGAGGTATTGCCGTCTTTTCCCGCAGTGAGTGGTGGTTCTCTGGATCACAGCGACATCGTGTGGCTTCTTCTCTGGGGGGTAACCGGTTTTGAGAGCTGTGTTATTTAGTATTATGACATATTAGAGAAGCTGTATCACCTTAAACAAGAAATGGGGTATACATTTTACAAATAGGAAACGCTCCTTGTTCTAAAATTTCTCACAATGCTATTGTAAGGTATTTATTTCATTTATTTTCATTATTTTATTATGGAATATATTTTAATGTACTGCTTTAATGGGTATGTATATATAAGTGTATATATATATACCCACACAATGTTAGCCTGTGAATATTTGGAAGAGGAGACGCTTATTTTAATCAAAGGGGGTTTTAACCTTCTAGTTATTTTATGTTTGTGAAAATATAAGCAAAACGGCTGTTACCCTTTTAGATCTTAATATAAAAGTACAGAATTAAGAAAAGGAGAAGAAAAACATGGATAGACCCTGAGCTGACCACATCCTGGTAAAAGGCCACATTTGAGGCAGCAAAATTTATGTCAGCCAAGTTTATTTATCAGAAGTATAAAATGATAACACATATTTTTTTCTACACCGAGGATGTTTTGTCCGTCTTTGAATAAGAAACCTATTCAGGGCAGAGACTGTGGTCTCCATATAAGTGACAGAGACCACAACAGAGGCAGAGATGCAGACTTTAACTGCTGGACAAAGGATATCCATGTATTTAAAATAGTCACTATTTCATTATGCAAAGCTTGTTTTATTTTAAGCATTTAAACTTGACATTCAGATATTGTAATAGTTGTTTTAAAAGTCCATGCAGGAAAATAAATCCTTAGATTTTTAATATTGACTAATTAAAAAACAGTGGGACATAACATGCGAACGTTGAGCAGAAATTTTACTAACAAATTGAACATGGAAGTTAAGATAACCTATTTTAAAACACTTACTGAGATCGTGTACCAGTAGATGGAGTCATTACTAGGGGAGGTACGTGTGTATTGCTCAATTGAGTTGCTTGTTTAGACTTACTGGTGAATAGAAGGAACAGGTAAATAGTTTGCTGGATATTGGCTAACGATAACTGTCTACAGAAATGCTTTTAGTGGTTAGCTGTGAATGTACCCATTAAATGAGGATGATTAAATCAAAACACTAATAAGTGCTTATCTTTCTTAGCTTCTTTTGAAATGGTGTGCCAACAACTAAACAAGTGTGCCTTTACAATGTGCTTTTTAAGGGGATTCGTTGATGTTTAGACTATAAGAGAGAATTTCCTAAAGGGTGTATATTAAAGGTTTGGGGTTATTTGGTCAACATTTCTACCGACATCAACAGAAATTTGTCCAAATGAAAGAAAAGCTTTTTAATTTCTGAATACTCTATGTTGAATGCTCATCACCAGCAGTGTACCTGGAAAAATATATGATCCCTGCAGACAAGCCAAGCAAAAGCTTGGTAAGAGAAAGAGTTGCTCATGAAAATACTCCTTAGAAGGGCCCAAAGGAAGAAGTCCCACAGGCAGCCAGACAGAGTTGAGCTGCAGGACCAGGATGACTTCGGTTGTCTGTAGTAGATGTATAGTAGATATAGTGCTTTAGCCTCAGTGCTACTAATTTTATAATACAGGTGGTGACAAAATGCTAGCTAAAACTGAAAAATGTAACAGGCATTACTAGCTAAGATACGCTTTTGCCCGTTTATTTTAAACATAACAACAATAGCGTTCCCTTTTGGTCTTCATTCACACACCAAAAAATATGCTTTTGTTAACTTTTTAATTATCTTCTGCCAGATGATCTTCTGATCATCTCACAACCTGCCAACTGTATTGGCAGAAGCAGACACTATCTCTGAGAATTCTGAAACTCCATGGTGACTACCCTCAAGAACAATGAAAACATTTAATTTTTAAGTAATCATGAGCCCACCACTCATATGTTCTTGAAGCCTATATGTTCTTAGTAGATTTCTGTGAGAAATAGCTTCCTTGTACCACAGGCATTTTTTGGGAGACTTCAAATACTGTCCTCATTCTCTTAAAGAGCAAAACCCAGCCTTTGAAAAATTAAAACAAGGAAAACAGTAATCCCATCATTATAGAATAGGCAATAGCTGCCACATACACAAATAGAAATGGAACATCTAAGTTAGATCTCTGTTTTGTCTTAGTGCTATAATTACTATCATATAACATCCTTTTGATTTTTTTTATTTTATCTTATTTTTCATCTATTTTTACTCTCTGATTTTGTTTATTTAAGCCGAACCTAATAGAAATATCTTTGTTTTGGAGGCTTTTCCTTGGTCTCCTTTCTTTTCCCCACTGTGGTGGGTGTTTCCCCTCTACTTTTTTTGTTATCGTTCTCTGTCTCCACTTGACTTTTGTATTTGATTTCTCTGACCTTTAAATCATAACCTGTTAAGCAAAGCTATTTGGCTTTGCTCCATGCTTAACTTGCAAGGATTCTGTCCCTCTCCCCAGCAGTCATTGCCACAGTTTATTTTGAATAAGGACCATGTGCTAAATATGCATTAAAATTTTTAAACAAGGGTAAGTACCAAGAGAAATTAGAGAAAAATCCAAAACAGAGCAGCTCATTTTGAAATACTCTTGAGTTCTCTGTGGAAAAAAGAAGCGACCTCCCACCTCCACCACAACTTCAGTGGTGGATCAGTGCTCCATCTGGCCAGCTGCCAGTAGAGCAAGCTTCTCTTCAGCTGCTTACAGATTATTCTCTGCTATCTCAGCTCCTAGAAGAGACTGAGGGAGCTTGTCAGAGTTCAGACCAGCCACCAGCACCTCATCTGTGTGGCTCTGTCCTGGTGCTGCACCAGCAGAAGCCAGAAAAGCACGTACAACCATTGACGGAGAGGTCTTATGCTCTGGTCATACACTAGAGTTTTGAACTTTGCTATTGTTTGAGGGAAGCTGAAGTGTTTCACTCAGTGGACAGCCTCCTTTCCATGCCTCCTCCCACTCCACAATACTGTTAAGATAAAACGTGGCTTATAAGACTGGACTTGAGTTAGCTCCACCATCTTCTTTCCAGACTCTCTTGTTTAAAGCATAAACTTCAATTCTGAATGAATGCAGTAATGATGGATCTTTGTAGCTCAAGATGAAGTTCTGCAGATCTTGATTTCTTATGAATCTGCCATCCCATATTTTTTAAAAAATCTGCTTTTTATTTAAAGACTGGAGGAGCAGATACAGCATAGCATCGGCCAGGGTCAAAGCCCCTGAGTTTAAGGGTCAAAACCTTCCTTATAATTTCAGACAAGAGCATAGGATTTTGACACTGTCAAGCCCCAGAGGGTATTTTATGCTTTATGTATATAGAGGGATCTATGTACACTGAAAAAGGTGTAAGGAAGTTTAACTTTCCAGTAACTGGACAGTGTTCTAGATATGTTGTGGGACTTTAACTTGCCTGTCTGTCTGTCAGCTCTTTCTCTGGTACTTACAAGCACGGATAGACATTTTTGTCTCAGCTGCTTTAGCACACAGGGGGAGCTCTCTCCTATCACATACTCCACATTCCTTCCTTGTCTATGGGGAGCAGTTTTTTCACTGGAAAGAACTGCCTGAAAGCTGCTGTGCAACCGCATGCTTTTTTTAATGGTCCCTTTTCAAAAACACAAGTTGAAATCTGGCTTCTTTACGCGAGAGCTGCAATAAAATAAGTCTGCATCCTTCTCCCTTAGCATTAGTGATCAGCTATGGAAGGGACCATCTAGCTTCAACAAGCAATGCTAGTTAAGAAATTCTTTTTCCCTAGTAAGTTGACATCCTACTTTTTCTCTAGAAACCTCGTTTCTTTTGGGGGGTGGGATTATTTTTGTTGAGCAGAATAATAGAAAATTGGACTGGAATGGACAACAGGAGGTCACCTGCTTCAATGTCTCAGGGAAACTACTGGAGTGTACCTGTTCACAGCAGTGAGTCCGTACGAGGGTACTCATTTTTAAGACTGCATGTAAAAATATTCAAGGATGAAAGTATTCTCTAGGAAGTAATTAGTTATCTAGCAATGGAAAACACTTAGTCTATAAAATCTAAGTTAGAATGCTTTTTGATGTTTTAAAAAAAAAGACTTTTTCAGTGCATTTTGTAAATACTATTTCAAGTAAAAATTATGCTGTATAGCTTGTTTTCTGCTCTTAGCAGTCATTTCCCTTCCCATTCAGAGGAGGATCTTAACGGGTTTTGCAGGGGTAGTTTGGAAAGTTGGTTGAGCAATAACAAAAGCTACTTTAAATTTTTGAATTCTTTATCATAACTTGAACATGAAGAAAATCTGGGCTGGTATCAGTTTTTCTGAGAGTCTCTTTTCCATACAGATTTCCTCAGTGGAGAAGGGCAAGACTGAACAATGCCACTCCAGAAAAACACCTGTAAAAAGCAGGAGCCAGCTCTCCCCTAGCTGCCCCCTTTGCACTAGGCAAAGGTGGCTTCTTTTAATGTGTGCCTTAGCGCATCTCCCCGTTATAACTGTAACTAGCCTTCTTTCACTGCCTTTCTCAGTCCAATATATAAGACAATAAATAGCAAAACCTTTGTAGGGCTGTTCAGCACCACTGGCAGCACTGGGAAGACTGGCACAGTGAGGCAGATACATCCCCTATGCCAGTCACCCAGAATAGGGTAAGGTCTGAACCAGCAAGGGGTCAGCGTCCCAGCCGTACTCACTGCACATTAGATGTGTGAAGTGGGAAGCAGAAAGGAGCTAAGGCCTTTCTTACTTTTGGATTCTCCACATCAGAAAGCCACTTCAGGACCTCACTGCTTTGCTAAATTATACAACATGTGTTTATTTTCAGCCCAGTTTTATTCAGTTTATACCCATTTTTTTTCTTGGTTTGCATTGTCTTTAGTTTAGCTTGTTTTCTGCGGAGTTCTTTACTGGTCCAATATATTTTTAAAAAGCAACTGTACTGTGTTCAGGCCTTCATTTTGCTAAACTAAGCAAGACATGTTCTTCCAAATGCTGTAGGTACAGACTTCATCTCCCTGGTTAGTTTAATAGCACTTCCCTGTGCCAGATGAGCTTACATTAATCTTTCTTGAGCAGGGGTGAGGTAAATGATACAAAGCATCATGGCTAACACCTGCTGGGAATACTTCACTGAATGTGGGATAAGATTTTGAGTTTTTCACTGCACAGATCTTTCCCATTAGATTTCAGTTAGTGAGCTCTGCATTTCTGACAGATGCATGTTATTACTCCATAAATAAATTATTAAATTACTTCTCCCTTCCTTCCTTCCTTCCTTCCTTCTTTCCTTCTTTCTTTTCTTCTTTTTTTTTTTAACTCAGCTCATCAATGTCATTTCTTCTTTAGGATATTTTGGTCCTGTAGTCTTCCAAATGTGTACCATCTACAAGTTGTAGTAGCACACAGCTACTTCATTGTCCCAACTTAATTAATGAAAATGCTACTTGAGTGCCACATTCCAGTTATATCCTCCCCATTAGTTTTTCTTCAGTAACTGCTATCTCCCCAGCGGCCACTTCCTTACCCGCAATGTAATTCCTGTAATATTAGTACTTAACCTTCTTCAGCGTAACATGTACATTTCCAATTCTTAGAGGTATCTGGTACAGAATTCTGTATTTCATGAGTCAGCTGGCTTTGATTTCTGAGATGAAGAATATCTGGTCTGACAAATATGAACTCAGGAAGAGCTTTGATTTTTACCTCCATCTTACTTTTAGCTTTTATCCCACCTGCCATCTTGCCCTTGCTCCTGTATTTATCATAATCTAGGACATTTCTAACATTCATTTACCATTGACATCCTACTAAAATTATCTAAATTACCTCTCTGCTTAGCAATCACATTTTTTCTTAGTTGTCTTGACTTAATTGTTTTATAATTTATTCTTGTTTCCTTTATGAGATTTAACTCTGCTCATATTTTGGCAATTCTCAATAGATCCCTCTACTTCTTGACCTGAAAAACATGGCTTTCCCTTCAAATATTGAAATACCTATGAAAATCTTCTATCGTTGCATTACAAAGAAAACCAAACGAAACCCAAAAACAACTTTACGTGCTCCAACTATAGTTCACAAAATCTTCCAACTCAGCCAAATCAAAATCAATTTTTGCTGGGACTCAGTTTAGCATCTCTTTTGCCCAAGGGCTATTTCCCTGCCAAGTTGCTGCTTTTGCTCCCACCCATTTCAACATTCTTCAGACTGTTCAAAATTCAAGTATATATGAATCCAATCTGCATTTATATAAATATACAAGGAAGAAAAAGAAGTAATAGCGCTGATCACGTTTTAATACAACATGCTTTGAAGAACAAACAGTTCTGTCCTCCAGTTCAACCCCTAAAATTCTAAGGAGACTGTTTCAGGTAAGTGTGGAAAGGAAGGAAGTGCTGTGGAGACATCTAGAGACATCTGTCTTCTAGACAAGCAGTGGGGTTTCTGCTCTGGCTGTAATTAACTGAGCCAATATTCTTAAAGACCATTATGCAACCAAAGCATCAATTGTTATACCCAGAGTTGAGAAATCGCTGTAGTATACTTGCAGCATTCATGTGGCTTAGAGGTTTCCACAAGTAAAGTTGTATTTTTTTAGCATAGTTATATAAACAGTAAATCCCCTTTGAACAGGAGGGATTCTGTAAGCAGTTCTATATAATGTTACTATCAACATCAGCAATCCCTTCTCTTTGGGGAGTTTGGATGGGATATGAAAGTTGTGTTCCATAAAATGAAAACCAAAAGGGCTCCTTACGACAGCTGTTACCACACCTCACTTAGGTAATCCTAAACCATACTAAACAACATCGTTTCTAGTTTCTCTACTACTAATTTTGCTCTTTAACCCTGAGCATCCAAATAAGAATCTGTTCAGGGTCATTTTCCATGATATATTCTGCATTCTAATCCTTGATTCCTGCAGTGTTTGAGCTAAGCAGTAGACAAGTTTGTAGATGAGAACTGCAGTACAGGAAAACATGTTTGTACTAAAAGAAAGTTGTAGGAGGGTGAGCTTCTAGGCTGGGCAACAAAGGAAAAAAAGAAAGAAAAAAAAAACCCAAGAGGGGTGAGTACATCTGCAGGACAGGTCTAGTCCAGCATCTCTGTTCAGAGAGGTTGTGTTGCCCATAAGGAGTTAGCAGCAGCTCTTACAATTACATTGGCACACCACCTTGGAGAGGTGAGAAGTAACAGTCTGGAGTTAATTTGCCAACAACTGGTGTTTTAGAAGAAGCCTGGATTTTATTAAAGGCCTTGGCTCAGGACAGCAAACAAGACTGGTTCAAAGCCTGTCTTTAATATCAAGTATCAAGGTTTCTGACTGTCTGAAAGAAAGACTCTTGAAAAGGACTGGATTACTACAGACCATTGAAAAACCATGAGTAAGATTTCTCAATTAGGAATGTAATGCTAATTAGTCTTTTTGGGTCAGCCTGGGTGGGTTGGCTAATTAGCAAAAGTAATATACCCATGTGATTGGCCTGGAGTGTGGGTGAGGTTCCTGGAAGCACCAGGTGATATCTGGTGAAAAAAAGGATGTGTGGGTGGTAAAATCAGGACAGCTGCAGTCAGTGACTAGAGAGGGGGAAATACATCTTCAAGAGAAAATGCACAAAGGCTCTAAACTTTCAGAACAGTTGAGGTAAGGATTAGCAAGCCTCCATAAGGTTTATTGAAAGCTTAATTTAGGATAAAATAATTTCTTTGTAAGATGGAGAGATATGCAGATTGCATAAGTACTGATGTTGTCATGTCAAATCAGGTGGTGTGTGCGATAAAGCCCAAGACCATTTCAGTGCAAGAACAAATGGCAGATTTGCTTCAGCCTCGAGGCACGGAGGAGACAGAGGCCCTGCAGATGTTGTTCTAACATTAAAGTAGATGTGAATTTAAACTGCCAGCCCGTGTTTTCGGTTTCTAGATAAAAGATGAGTTTTACCTACTTTTTTTAATCTTTTGCTTTTGTGTCAGTAGAAAAATAGCAACACTCGTATCCTCCCTAGTCATCCTGTGCCACTGCAGAGAAGGATACAGATTGGTTTATGGCCGTTTGTGAGGCTAGAAACTGTATCACATGGTAATCGTAGAAATGTTCCTTGCAAAATATTAGGCTTGCTTTCTAACAAAAGTCACCTGATCTGTTTGGTCCTCCAGAAAGAAACTCTTGGAGGTCCTTAGGCCCAAGTACTTTCCCTTTAAGGGCACACTCCATGTGTCGGGCTACACCACCAAAGGAGACAGGGGCTGCTCTGTGATGCAGAGCCCCGAATGCCTTCAGGGCCTAGAGGGGAAGGTGCCAGGTGCATCAGAACAATGGCACTAGAATATGAAAGGAGTGAGCTCCTCCAGGGCAACTTTTCCAGGTTTCCACCCTGGGCTAATTTCCCCGGTATCCAAGGCGTTACTGATGTAAATGCATATTGTTCCTGTGAGCTCACACCTCACACATTATACGGAGTGGATACCGCAAATACTTACTGAAACATGCATAGGATAGAATGTCAACTTTTACATGTGGTTCAGAAAATTAGAGGAAGGAGAGAAACAAAACAGAGAAGACTTCAACCCACACTAAAGCACTTCAAAATTTTCTGGTGGCTGTGTCTTTCCTTACGAAATTCTCTTTTCTACATCCTTACAATGATGCTTCCTGAGACCCATGTAACGGGGTCAGTTAATGTAAGGATCAGATTTTACCTCATTCATTGTGTACATACCATTTTTGCTTCTCATCTGGTCTTCTGAAGGTTGGTATCTCTGAATAGTTAGTGTTTTGGACCTGTCCTGTGTCCTTTTATTTATGTAGCTGAAGCAGACAGAGCAATTTGCAACAGCTGCCTGCAATGGTGGTGTTGTCTTGTAACATTTAAGAAGTGTAACTTCTAGATCAATGTGCAGGATTTCACATCACTATGAGTAAGATTTATTTCTATAGTTCTAAGATTTAATACAAACCTATCAGAACAAAACACTAAGCTTTGCAAGAAACGTGTTTAATTAATTCTCAGTTCTACTATTTAATGCGTTCTAGGGTTTTTCCCTCTTGACAGATGGCAATTTAATTCCTGGATCCTTACAAAAAAAAGAAAACCCAAGCTATTATGTCCAATGATATAACATATTTCACTTTTCAAAATATTAGAGATGGGCCTAAGACTAAGTTTGGATTCAAATACTAATGTTCCCAGAGGGTGTTCTGCTCCAGCGTTTTGGTTCAGGCCCATCTCGACAAGTATACGTTTGAAAAGGATACTGCCAAATAAATCTCCTGTTTTGAAAAGTTAAGTATTACATGTGTTTCTAATAACACATCAGATGGAGTAACATGAAGTAATTTCAATTGTTTTTATTATTTGTCTGTGGTTTTTGCTTCCTTTCATTTTGCTTAGCAAAACAGCTAACCTAGAATAGTCCGTCTCCCTTCACATTTACAGTCAGCGAATCAAAGTGAAACTATCACAAGCAAAAAATCCTTCCAGATACAAGTGAATGTAATGAAAAATAATTTCTTAAATTACACAAAGGTATCTGTTGAAGTCCATTTTCTATTCAGTCTATTCTAAAAAAGAGAGCAGAAGCCATGAAATACAGAAAAGTCATTCAAGGTGCTAGGAACTGAAGGAGAGAGACCATACAGAAATGGAGGTAAGAATTTGAGAAGACACTCCTTATATCGTGATCACATGCTGCAAAGGGAAAACAATTTTTTTTAAGAACTCAAGCTTTGGATTAGTCCAGGATTCATATATCATGTCAGACAGCAACTAAATTACAAAATGTTATCTGGAATAAATTAAAAGTATACGTTCAGCCTCAACCAATAAAGAGATCTCTAATGAAAATGAAGACAAATTAGCGGGAAATTGGAACTAACCTACTCAAATTTTTTTTCTCTTCTGTTTTTAAATGTCTTTTCCAGAGTGGATCACTAAAGGAGCCAGAGCCAAACAAAATCCCACCTCAGCGACCACCACCTCAAGGTTGTTTACAGTACATTCTCGACTGTAATGGCGTTGCAGTAGGACCAAAACAAGTCCAGGCTACTTAGATAATTGAGACTAAAAGCAAGGGTTAAAGCAAAAATTATTAAAAAAAAAGGAACAAACACACAATCTCAAAAGCAAACATACCAGTTTTGTTCAATTTTTGCATTGTTTCAGTGCTGACCTGGACTGTGTTTTTTCTATGCAGTGTCAACTATACCGTCTGGTTGTTTACTTGTTCATGTCTGTGCGTGTAATGCTTACCTACCTTTCTCTGTAAAATTTGTGATTTCAGGGCTGTTGTCAACAGTGTACAAAGAATGTGCCTCTTTAGAGCCCAGTGCAACTGTACATTATGGATGGTTAGACAGTATTTTTTGAGTATTAAATATCGTTAAGTAAAATACCGCCAAGGTTCAAATCTAAATACTTTTGCTTACTTTGTGAGTGTGTGCACACTGTACTCATAGCCTTTATTTTTTTGTGCGTGTGCATGACTAATAAGCAGGTGATCCAGATATATTTTTTAAAGTCTAGATTAGAATTTGCTAGTGAGGCTTTTTATTTATAATTTTATAAAGTTTGTTAACATTTGAGTTTTACTTATACGCAAGTGGAAGTCTAATATTTCAGTGACTCCATAAGATACAGTTCTTCCCAAGGAATATTTAAAATATCTTCTATTTTACATACTGGTATTCATATTTTTAGTAATTCTGCATTAAATTATTAGCTACAAAGCTATGTAAATGGGCCACCTATGTGCAATATCTCAGTGAAAGTGTGAGTATTTAATGTATCCTATTTCAATTAAGTAGTACCTTTTGTTGTCATTTTGAATTAGTAATCTATGGAGATTTTTAATGAAAACTGATGCAAATACTTTCAAAAATCTTATACTTACCTAAGAGTTAAATCCCAGGTTATTTGGTGAGAAGTACCTCAAGGACTGTTAAGCTTCTTGTAAGAGCTCTTTTTTTTTTTTTTTTGAAATACCGAGATGGTAGGAGATGTAGACCAAGGTACCTTCAACCAGCGAGGGATCCTGCCCTTTGATTAGAACGAGAGACAAAAATGTCAGCTATTTTCTTTACCAACTCAGGTCTACTATTTTAAACCTAGAAGTAGCCAGATAGCTATAAAAGAAAATTCAGTCCCATCATTATCCACATAAATAGAGTTTATGATAATTGCTTGAAATCAAACATGCAAAACGACTTGAGATGCCTGACAACTGCCAGATTTTCTGTAGGTAAATTATTTGTGATTTTTGCATAACCAGTGTATAATGCAATCTTACGAGAAATACACAGGCAGGTGGTTAATCTGTTGTGAGAAATCTAGCCTAGAATCACAAGCTCCGCACTGCTAGCATACCATAAAGCTTAGTTGCAAGTGAGCCACAAAACTATAATTTTAATCTTGAATATGCACAAAGATGAGTAGTGGCCATTAGTTTAGTGCAAACAATTTTGTTTAAAGGGAAAACAGCCTTATGTTCTACTTCTGTTTTCGCTACAAACACTGGAAAAAAAATTATCAGTGAGAATCATCATTCTTAGTGTTTCTTTTATTTGTACAAGCTGGCTGGTAAGATGAGAATTAAGGTATGCATTATTAGCTATTTAAATGTTTGTGGTAAGTGCTACTGTTTACTACCTATCAGTAAATTACATGAATATTTTGCTTCAGTGATCAGCATTTGTCTGGGTCAGTGATCATTCCAATGATGGCATTGGCTATTCTGTTCTATATTAAGAAAATTCCACTTAGAATCAGGTTCACAAATCCTTACCTCCAGACACCATGAAAGTGAATTAACCATACTGCCCTGGGGGGGTGAAGAAATGAATCTGATGATTGATTTTATTTCAAGCAGTCGGTTGGGTTTTGGTTTTTTTTTTGCATGTAGTAGTACCAGTATTCACAAGTGCTTTTCACACGACATTTGTGAGTTGTGTGTGCAAAGAAGCGATGGGTGTTTCAGATAGGACTTCAGCTTGTTGACTGTAAAGGCTTTGCAAGGGCACACACTATTACTACATACCACAGACAAGAAGCAAGCCAAAATGTCTCTCTGCATGTGAGCATGCTTAGGTGCAATATTGTGGGTAACAGGGAACAGATGTTTTACAGTGTAGGCTTAATGTTCAGTTTTGTTGAGTTATTTTTGGTAAAAGTTTCTTTCATGATTGTTGCCTTTTGTACAACCCAGCTGCAAGAAAGTGAGCAAATGCTGGAAGTGTGACAGCAGTATATCTTTTATGTGAAATATCTTGTACAGCTTAATGTGCAATAAAAGAAAGTTATATCTGTCTTCAGTGTAAAGTTTCTGGCATTCAAGCCTGTATGTACAAGTGGGGGAAAGAAACCTTTCTGTTTTTCAATATTGAGTGAAAGGAGACTAATAAGAAAACAATCCTTATTAAGATGTTGCAAGACCATGTTATCACCTTCAAATATTTCCTACAAAAGTGGTTCAAATTAATAAACAATGAAGGCACATTCCTTAACATACAGTACGTGCTATTTATCTTTCTACACCACAACACACTGCTACAACTGTATTAAAACTTACTGAAGCATTAGTACGTGCTGTCCTCAGACACATACACTGGAATCTCACATAGTAAGTGGAAAGCTAACTATAATAGCAATTAAAAAAATAACAAAAAAATCATGTATTGCGAGAGTACTTCCAGATACGAAGGTTTCCTTTTAGAGACCTGAATAGATTAAGTCTTTTACTTGCACTAAATATCTGTGTAAGACTAAAAATTCCCTAATGTTCAGAACATCTAGATCAGTTGTCTTCTAAAATATTTACTGTTCAGCAAGGCTCTTGCCCCGAGTGAAACATTATACAAACGAATCACTCAAAATTTCATCCTGTCCTTCCTTCCCTGTAACTCAGATGTCCTGTGTGCCTTGTCACATGCAAGAATATTCAGTTATAACAACTCTCAGCCCAGAAAACCACATTAAGACATCTGAGATAAAAGCAGCGTGCCCACTGGTATCTGACACAGCACTATTGCAGTTAGAAAGCAGGAAAAAAACCCCTTGAATGATGATGTAGCATCTTTCGCCCATGGATTTCACAACCAAAGTCTCTACTACACATTGTAGTTTCACACTTGATACAGTATTTTGCCAGTATACTTCCTTCTGAGTGAAAAGATTTCCTTGGTAAAGAACTAGTAATTACTTTCTTGTGTTTCTTGTAACGGTCTTGACATATTTCACTAATGGTTAAATAAGTTATCAAAAGACTTTAAATTAGCCAGAAAATTGCAGTATAAAGTTGTTTTACTGCTGTAAGAGTGAATCTAAGAGGAGCATCACAGAACTAATTTTAAAACTTTGGAGGAACAAAACTGCAATAACTACACAGAAAATAGTAGCTGTATTGCTGAAATATATGTTACTGGTAGATTCGATTCTTTTGCAGCCTCTCCGTGAGCTGGGCTGAAGTTATACTGGGTGTAACTCCATTGATTTGTTTTGAAGTCAGTGCCACTACTGCTGGGATAAATTTGGTACTTCTTAGAAATATTAAGGATGAATCATAGGGGCTCCAAGCAAGTTACTAATATACCAGCTGTGATTAGTAGTATTGACTACATGAAACTGCAGTCCATATTAATAGACTTTTGCCTCTAAAGTAGAATTAATCACATTCAAGGATTATTTTAAAGTGTTGGATATGAAATCTAGTAAGAATTCTTTGATACTATAACATTATGAAGTTTTTCTTGTACTGAACCTAGGGGGCCCAGTGCAACCCCAAGGAATGCAATCCCAAAGCCAGGAGCCATTGCAGCCACAGCGCATGTACCCCCCTGGGCAGTCAGCAAAGCCCTCAACTTCCCAGCCACAGCGTCCACCTGGACCCACAACTCAGCAGCCACGTCCCCAGGCTCAAGGTCCTCCCAGCAGCAGATTATCAAAGGAAGGAGAGCCGCAGCCGCAGCCACAGCCTGCTCCACAGCCAGCTCCACAGCCAGCTCCACAGCCTGCTCCACAGCCTGCTCCACAACAGAAGCCCCAGTCGCATCCGCAGCTTAAGTAAGATTTGCTTTATCCATTTCCTTTTCTCTTCGTAACGCAGATTTTGTTGTCGTAACTGTAATTTGGGAGCTGGTCTAATATTCAGGAAAAAAATGTACATACGTTCCAAAATCTAAAACGAGGTTAAACCATTTCAAAAAACTTATTCTCTGTTTATGATTAGTAAGATAGTGGCATTAGTTAAATCCTAAGCACTACACAAAATTTCATTTATTTGTTGTGCAATTTCTGCCCCAGCTAGGTCTGAAAACTCATCATCTTTCTTGTATTTCTTTTCTCCTTTTTGTGTCACTGACTCACGATCTGGGTGTGCTGTAAGCCTGTACAGAAAAGAGGAAGTCTTATCTATTTAAACTTTTAACCCTGCAGTCACTCAGACAACAGATTCCAGTTTCAAAAGGCCTATCTCAGAAGCGATCCACATGAACGCGCTAGACAGTGGCTGCCAAACTCTGCTTCTTGAGGGTTCTTCCTTCATGGTTATACGCTGCTACTGTCTGTACAGCACAAGGGATTCACACGAGCCCTTCCCAGAGAGTGCTGCAGGACTCACACAGCAAACTCTCTGGTTCTCTCACTGCTGGACGTGCT
Organism: Arenaria interpres; assembly: GCA_013399435.1. Classification (NCBI taxonomy): domain Eukaryota; kingdom Metazoa; phylum Chordata; class Aves; order Charadriiformes; family Scolopacidae; genus Arenaria; species Arenaria interpres. The sequence continues at coordinate 218,654 of VXAK01020931.1, forward strand.
ATTGCTGCTGTCTCCAGCCAGCCACACGCCGCAGTAAAGACTAGGAAGAGGATCTGTAGCTATATCCCCTCTCACAGCTTAAACCCCGTCAACAGAAACCATGGGGAAGGTCTTAGCAATAATTTGCTGGTTTTTCAACATAATAATCCTGACATGCACTATTGCCAGTAGAGTCACAGACACATTCCACCAGTCTCGCTAAGTACAAAGACTGGCACGTAGTCTTTGTTTTATCCAAGTAAGACAGATCCCCCTTTTCCACCCACTCGTATGCTAATAGTAGCGTGAACCAGTTCTCAGTCCTCACCTGAGCACAATTCAGTGGAAAAGATGTGTTAGGTGACGTTATGCAAAGATGACAGTATTTTCCTTGCCTTCCTAGGACAATGTATCTCTTTATCAGGTTTTATAATAATAAAATTCAAATTAATTCACTCATTATCTATGTAGAAAACAGGGGGGTCAGTTTTCTTAAGCAAGATGGAAGACTCTAAACTAGTTTGAAACTTAACTTGTGAACTTCTGACATTTAAGAGAAACAGTTACGAAGAGGTACAGAAGAACTATACGATATACTGTTTCCCAGCTTTCTCCCTTTCCTTTAGTTCGTTGTTCAAATCTAGATTAACTTTTCTTCAAATGGGAGAGAATAATCTCTATCTAAAATAAAATAAAAAAGGATAAATTGGTTTTTAAGATGCAAGCCATAAAAAGAGTAGTTTTTCTAACTTTGGAGAAGCAGTTTTAGGTGCACACCAAGACTCAGATCTCCTGCCTGTAGGATTAACTCTATTTGCATGTGTATGCTTTGTATTCACCCACATGCTGTTGCCTAACCTGTATGTACATGTTATTAATCTGTGAATAAATATTTAATTAGGCTACTTATTGTGTTACTAATCAAGTCAAGTGCTGCTTCCCACCCTCCCTCTTTCAGTGAGTACAAACAAACATTTATCAGTCTATTCTCATTAACACAACTATAATTTATGAAAAACCTAAAACGCCTGTAGCACTGTTTGCTGTACATTATTAGAGGTAGAGGAGTTGCAAACCTTGGAGAATATAAGACAATCTGAATAAGAAAAGTGTTTCAGTTTTACTGTAGCCAAAACTGAAATCCTATTATTGTACTGAGATAAAAATGAAATCAGTTAACGAGTTTTACTAATGCCTGGATATCGTTGTAAAAAGATTATAACTCATTAATTTTTTTCTATTTAATTTCAAGCCTACTTTTTAAATATTATTTTGTCTGACAAGTCATGAGTTGAAGTTTTAACTTCAGACGTTTTCCTTCTTGTCTGTTATGATATTCTTTCTTATAGAGACTTACACCGTAGTTACAAGCTAGCACTAAAACCAGAATAACATTGCTCGACTGCTTATAGACAGGAAAAATGATACTTGATTTTGGGATTTTTTTTAAAGCTATAAAGTGCCATTAAGCCTGCACTGAGGATCAAATGTCCACTATATATATAGAAAGAGAGAGTGAGCCCATTACAACTTTAGGATTCATTCTTCAAACTGATGGATACCTAATTTTTCTTTGTGCATAACCGCAGCAGTAACAAACACAATTCTTGGTCATCCTGTGTTGGGTGGTTATTTGGATTTAGCAGGCAGGCCCACTTTTCCCTCAAGTTCTAATTTACATCATGCAATTTACTGGAATAGAATGTTTCAGATCTATGAAAAAAAAGCGGTATGTTTTTAAAGAAAAGCTTATCCGACTTCTCAAATCAAAGTCCAGAAGGAATGTGCTGTATTGCAGCAGCTCTGTATGCTACATCTAACTATATTGCTTGTGTTGAATGTCCGTTTTATTCGCATGCAAACTCTCTAAATTTCATGGACATTTTTCCTTTTCTCATAGTATATATACAAGTTATATGTGGATGGAAGCTGGTAGACAATATGACCATACAAAACATGTTGCGTTTTTGTCTTGCAGCAAGTCGCAGTCTTTGACAAATGCCTTCAGTTTCACAGAATCATCCTTCTTCCGATCATCTGTGAATGAAGATGAAGCAAAAGCTGAAACTATTCGAAACTTGAGGAAATCCTTTGCTAGTCTTTTTTCTGATTAGCCAGCTTCATCTAAATGCACCTAGTATATAGTCTAAAAACTACATGAATGTTACATAGGTTTTGTTCTCCCTGTGACAGTACCCTTCTCTACTGTGCTAACTGTTGTATTAAGCAATATGTTAAACTTACAAAAAAAAAGAGAAAAAAATAGAAGGACTTTGATGAGATCCCATTCAGGGACATGTATAAAAATCTATGAGGAAGGAAGGGTTCTATTACTAACGCAGAATGCCGAATTCTAAGGTCCTTATCCATTGTAATATTGTGGCCTTACTGTGACTGAACTATATAATCCTATTTGAGACTCCTTTGTAGAATTGTGTTAATAAAGCATTGAGTAATGGGTTTCTCCTTGCTTTACCCATTTCCAATGCATTGCAATGCATGTGTATTTTGTGTGTAAATGTTTTGTACTGCAAAAGTATAGTCTTGACTTGTTCTTGCCACCCAAATTTAGGAGGCAATTCACACTGACCTTCTTGTCAAGCCACATAAATAATGTGAGATATTGAAGCAGTTTCTTCCTCCTTATACAATCTTTCCATCAGCTGGTTGTCAACTTCTGATGTATTGCTGAGAGTTACCAGTACACTAACTTAATGTCATAAATAGAGTGTGTATGTACTACTGTATCTCCACATGTCTGTTTCTATTTATTTCCAAACTGTAACCATAACTGGGTTTAGTTGCAAAGAATATGCATGATGTTACCCTTATTTTTGTGAACACCTAATAAATGTAAAGTCCCATGCCTGATTTAAAAAAAAAGTCTTCTACAAAGCTTGTTTGAATGTCAATATATATTGTCTATTTTGACTGATATCAAAAGGGTAGCTTTATGATTATAACATATTTGGACACAAACCATAAGTGTAAGAAAATGAACTATCACCAATGATTCCCTTTTTGAATCAGCATAATAAAAAATTGTAAATTCTAAGCATCACATTTACATTTTCTACTAAGTTGTGTATTTTAAGAATATTTCTCTAACTTGGGAAGCAAAGTTGATCCCAAACTTTGAGGTAATAGCAACATTTTTTAAAATTATCTAAACCAAACTGAAGTTCATTAGTAGTTTCCACACTCCCCGTTTCCAAATGGTTATCATGTCATTCTGCCTATCATGAACTTCCTGCAGCAGTATTCATTGCCAGGAAACGGTGCTAACAGGGGAAACAAGAAAAAATAATTGTAATATTAGCACATCTGAGGGGGAAAACAAGCAACACAATATTAATTTAAAAACCCTATGCGATTCATAATGGGTTTGTAGAGACATACCCGTTTGCCTCAGAAATGTTACCTCTTGTAGATCTGATAGCTTATGAAGTCTAGGTAAATCGCAATCACCATTTGATGACATAAGTCCTTTCAGCAGTTTTGGATTCCTTTGGGTGAGGAGCCTGGCTCGAGCCAGGAGGTTGGCAATGAAGGATGGAAACTTTAATCTCCAGTGATGTCAGACTTTAGTTCGTACACGAGCATCTGATAGCTCTCTGTTTGTCAACAGAGCCTAAGTTGATGATCCTAGCATATATATTTCCTGAAAAGCAGGCATGTCCAAATCACCCACAGACAACACAACCAACACCCTTTTTGGACTGACAATGAGGACTGACTCAAGATCGTAGTTGAACAATCAAGACTAGAACAATGCTTTCTTCCAGGTTAAGACTGAAATCTATGGGTAAGTTTGCACTGCAACATTACAAATGTTAAATACGTAGCATTGTCCCCTGTAGGATGTAATCTCGGTCTCTGGGCTTTGTGTATAACCCTCATCTTTGGGGAACAGCCCTCAGAGAAGCCCTCTCACTGAATTAATGACAGTTCTCTTTTCTCTCAGGAGGAAGGTACTCTGTACAGAAGCCTATAGACAATGAATTCTGTGGCAAAACAGAACACTTTAACTGTTAATCATTTTTATTAGTTCATAAATCAGCTATACTTCGATTTTTCTATGGTTTGTCTCCCCCCTGCCCCCCACTGGATTGAAACATCCTTCACTGGGCTGCAATAACAACCTTGAGCTCTTGTAGAGCCTTTCATGTCTGAGAAGCACTTTACTTTTAGATTAGAAAGATTAATCAAAGTTGCTAACGCAAATTAATTACTGCTACAGAGAAAGCATAGTAATTATGCATACTTTGGCATGGTTCGTGATTAGTACATTCCTAGTTTCAGCAATATTTAGTACAATGTGAATTACAGGTAGTTCATTAGTCCAGGCCCCAGATTTCGACTCGAGGCAAAGTTTCTCGCTCATATAAAATTCCCTCCCACCTCTTCCTGGGAGAAAACGGGTTTCACTACAGTCTTTGTTTTACCATCTGGAACAAAAAAAAGAAAGAAAAGAAAAGAAAAAAGAGCGCAAGATGATGCAATCAAATCTGCATGGTGTATCCTCCCACACAATGTACATAACACATTGCCTCTCCGCAATGCCAAAACTTCTTTATACCTCCAAGCGTGCTAAAGCGTGTCACATGCAAGCTCATGCATGCTTGTGTTCCTTATGCAGTGTCTCATGGTTAAGACATTTTTAAGCAATCTATAACACATCTCTAAAATACTAATCAGAAAATTTTCTGAAAAGTCTATTCAAACATTTCTTGTCCATTTTCTCTTACTTTGTTGAATAGATTGTACTTTGAATTCCTGTGCAGCTCAAAACACCCTGTTATCCAATATAATACTATCTAGGGTTACATAAATGCTAACACAGAAATAATCCCAGTGTCTGGGGTTGTTCATCTTTGCGAACATCTTTGCCTAGGAACATAAGGTCTGGACTTCATCTGCACCTTTTCCACGGAGATGCAGCTTATGATGCCATAGGTGTCTACGTACAGCACTCTTTTTTTCATCTTTCGCTCATAAATCAGGTCAATATGAAATCTACAGAGTCTTGAGATTGATATGGAGCCATTTTCTGACCACTAAGCCTGAAGCCAATTGAAAATGCTTAAGCAGATTTCAAGAGATTATAATTATGGACAAAGTGGGTAATCTAGCTTTGAAACAACCACCAACTCTCCAGTAAACATTAGTCCAAATAGCACTAAGGTACTTTGTAAATATTGTGTGTACTTTGTATACTTCCTACTCCACAAGAACAAAGTCACTTCTCTGAGCCAATGTTATCTCAATCACATTCCATACAAACTGAAAAAGTGGGTGCATATTGTCTGTGCGCTGACATGGCTGTTGCTGGTATTTGGTTGAATACTACAAATAAATTTCATAGCAAGTTGTCCATCAACCGTAGCATCCAGTGAGGCCGGGCAGGATGCAGGTGGCTGAATCAATGCAACTTAGGATCTAGTGCCTTTTTAGATCTCATCTCCTGACGCCTATCTCAGTGCCCAAGAAAGCCACGGGGGTTGGCAGGTGTGATATGGCATCTGTGGGACACCTGGGCTACACTGAGATGGTAATTGGAGGCCAGACAGGATATTCAAAAGTGATCTAAAGTGGCACTAGTTGCCAACGTTTGGGACTCAGTTTCCTCTTGTGCCTGGACACTCAGCTATTTTATCCTTTGTAACCGTCCAGGCATGAAGTTAAGAGGAAACTTAATTGAGCTCTGCCTTTCTTCTTCCCCTGGCAAAATGAAGCTCTCTAGCAAGACAGTGCTGCAGACAAACAAACATTGGCAAATTTTGATCACTAGTAGAGTTTATTTTTCCATACCAAAAATAACCAGAAGTGATTATTGACTCAGAGTAATTTAAGAAAGATGATCTAAACTCTCACATATGCAAGCAAAAATGAATTTAAGTTCTGAATGACAATACGTCTCCAACATGGAAGTGGGTTTTATTAGACGTACATTTCTAAACAAGCAATTCTTTTTCATTTTTTTAAAAATCGGTTTTTAAGATCTTGTATTACGATTTTCAAAATAGGTACCTAAAATTACTAATTAGTTTTCCTCATTTACTCTATTCCTCTTCTTCATTCTCTAAGGAAGAGCATGCCACCACAAGATGCTAGTTTACATTAAGTTTCATGAAACATTGATTTGTTAATCTGTAGTTATATTTTTGCAGCTCAAAAATTAATTCAAGAATGAATGCAAATAAAATTTAACTTTTTTAACGAGAAGGAGTTCAAATGATGTCTAAAGTATCAAGTGAATTCTTTAAATTTAAAAGAAGCCAACAAGAACAACAGAAAGACTATCCCCCTGCTTCACTTTAAGATAACCCAGGAGTAAAAGAGATGTGGTGTACAAAGAATTAGAAACAGGAACAATTAAAAAAGAAAAAAAGCAGATTTTTGGGGTTTTTTTGGAACTGGAGTTTTGACTTCTCTTAGCAGCGGCATTGCTCAGAACTTCCAAGGGCGGATGTGACATTTGAAAACTACTCCACATCACTTCACATTTAAGTTTCCCGGTACAGGATAAATATTATGGAGGAGAAGGCACCTGCCTTTGTGGCTAAATCTTTGTTCTATAGAAGTGATGGATGGTAACAGAAATGGAGTAAAATGTAAGCTAACCTGACAAGACTGAGAATGGATTAATAGGGAGCTTAACTCTTTACACATGGGTCTTGGTAGCACCTCTCAGTCCTCATGACCATTTCTGCTTTACTCACCTGTGCCTGTTTTTCTGACCAATCCCAATCAGCCAAACTCTACTTAAAAGGATTTATAAGCTCTGAGGAGTAGCTGAGTTTTGGTTTAAAGGCAAGATTTTTGAATTGTTGTTATCTTGTGCTGACCTAGGCTTCCTAACACTATGAAGACAGCTTAAGTAAGTAGTAAAAGCTAAATGCTGACTGTTTGTGTTCTTCTATTGCTTTCTTAACTAAGAATGAAATTTTGCTAAAAGATAATATAGATTTTTAAAAGCATTTAGGCAATATAAAAGAACTTTTGTCTATCCAGATGAGAAACAAAAAGAAAAGAAAGTAGCACATACAGACTGGTAATTAACCATTTTTCAATTCGGGAGCTACTTCTCAAAAGTCTATGACAAGTGTTTTGAGTGACAACCATTTTTAAGAGATAATCTTGTACAGGGACTTAAATTATACAGCTAGACCTGCTCCATCAGTTACAGAATTATTGCAGTACTGGAGAAACACTAGACAGTAATTCAGACGTATGAAACTAAAATTAACAAGAGCTGTGCTTCATTAACATGCCATGTGTTTTTTTTGAGGCTGTAGCAAAACTTAGTGTGGTTTTGATTTTACTGTAACTCACAACAGTGAAGATGATCACCCAAAGAACTAACAAGGACTTAGATTGTTAGTAGTTCTGCTGTTAAGGAAAACCAGCTGATGCTTCTTTTCACGTATGTCTCAGGTATTTCACATAAAATGATGCCATTTTAAGTCTCCTGAAATTTTGTTTGTCTGAAGTGGAGCTATTGGGCAAAAATGTCTCAGATAATAAGAAAAACATGTCAGTGTGAGAAGAATATATTTATTTCATTCCCACCCACTATAATAAAACGTGAACGTCTCACAGCTTCACTCGTAACATGCCGCCTCCTCTAAAGCTAGAAGGAGTTTTAACATACAAAGAAAGAAGCAGGGGGGCAAAGCATCCTTTCACTGAGTGCAGAATGCCATGAGCTAACATCTCATTGCCAAGTGTGCTCTAACTGGAGATCTCCTGTACAGATCTCTCAAACTGATGATTATGTAAATCTTCCAGATGGGCCCTTTAAACAGTACATTTACTGTCCTGACTATCTCTATCATCGCTGAATACTTCATAGCTTTGGGTGGTTCAAGCCAAACTCCTGTAGTCTCTGCTTTTTGCACATTTTTCTTTCTTTGCAACCTGCATTAACAATAGCGTCGTGAGCAGGGATATATCTTCAGGCATATTTTCCCCATGTGCCCTTTTTTTCTTCTTCAGCCATGCATAGCTTGAGAGCGCATAGCCCACTGGCCTCCTGCAGTAAGAGCCATGGTGTGCTGCTAAAGAGACTGCCACTAGAACTTAGTGTGCAAATTCTGCTGCCGAGGTGCCATGTCAACTTGAAGTCTGTGTATGACCCACCAATATCTGGCTTAAGCCAGATATTCTCATTTAAGAAAGAGGAAATGCTCCTTTCCTCCCCTCTCCTTATGGGGAAATGGAAACCCTCTATCTGCTAGGTGAACCTGTCTAGGTGACAATTTAAGTATACTAGTTAGCAATAAGTGCTATATGCTTCAACCTAAGACTCCTGGGAAGCTGGGTAGTGTTTCCATATAGAACAGATTGTAATGGATATTGTTACTGCGCTACCCCAACCAAACGTTCATCTTTTAACAATCTTGAAAATAGGTGTTGCTAGCCGCATCCACTGCTATTTACTGTAAAAATGTCTCTTCTCGTTGCTTGATGGAATTGTAACAAATTTGGGTATATGGAGGAGACCTGTAATTTAAAGGCCTCTGCCCCACCTGTTATGGGAATGTCTCTGAACTAGGATCAAGGAAGCATTCTTTTTCTTATTTAGATGGTTTTTGTCTGTTTGCAAGTCATGACTTAATCTATTAAAAAAGTGAAATGGTTGTTTTACAAGTACAACATCTCGGTCTCTTTTCCCCTTAAACTCAAGTTCACTTACAGGTGAGCACCATACTATAATATATATTCGTTTACTCAGCTTTGTTCTACAGCACATTTTTGAAGACATTAGCATTTTTCACACCTTTTTTTTACTAGAAAGGGAAAGCATGTGCATTGACTCTGGGCCATAAAGAGCTGATGTAATTTCATGGCAAGAAGACTCCTGCTGCCCTTAAGAATGTTAGTACAAGTTCTGAACTGACTTACCCTCCTCTGGAATAATTATGCATTCCACTCTGGCACATTTTATCATGCAATTCTCCTGCTTTGTAGATTACATGTCTTGAGGAGGTACAAAAGGGAAGAGCAAAGACTGTTTTATTTCTACACATGCATCTAACAAAATTATATATACACACACACACCTCAAATAGTACTTTTAAATGTAAAATTATGTGAGAATTTACTTTACAGACTTATTTAATATGTACATTAAATACAGGTATCCTTTCATGCATCAAGGAGATGCAAGCATCTCTTGGGAGGAACACAGCAAGTATGGGGAAAATATATTGTTAAATTATAATTGAACAAGCTGGAACTTGTTCAGGTTAAACAGCCCACCCTCAAACTGCAAAAAGCCAAATTATGCCCTCAGCAACTTCTGAAAAGCAAACTGCCTTCAGTGGATTTCTGCAAATTTAACTGTCTAGAGTCTACAGCCACATCAGAATAAGTCTCCCTGATCTCCGAGATTAAGCAGTCCCCAGCCTAGTGAGTATTTGGATAAGAGACCACTTGGCAATTCCACATAGCGTTAGACATTAGCACAGGATGCATTCGCAGTTGAGAGCTTGGATGTGAGGGTTGTTCGCAACATCAGACTTAGATATAGTAGATGGACCTTTCAAAGAGGTATTAGGATGCATTTATTGGCACTGCAAAAGCCTAAAATAGGCTTAAAAAAACCAACAAAAAAACCCCAAAAAAACCCCAATCACCAGCCTCCCCAAAAACCAAACTGGAGGGTTATCTTAAGTGGCCAGAGTTCTCTTAAATAGCAGATAATAAAAACTAAATGATCGAAACGACTGAATTCAATCATGTGTTCTGAAAAATGGGGATTAAAATATAATTATGTCCAAAAAAGATGACAGACCAGGGCCCTTTTTAGACTGAAGGCATAAAAATGCATGTTACTAGCGGGAGCAGAAGCATACTGGGAAATAGAGCTGGTAAATAAAGTCACTTGGATGCTTTTTCTTCAGGACAAAGCTAAGAAGAGGAGTTTTTACAATCCTTAAAGTAACTCTTCCAGATATGTTTTAGTACATCTTCTTGAGATGTAGGTATTTCAAATCAACATTTCTTTTTGACCTTCAGCAGGTCAGGCATAAAACTTACAAAGAGGGAAGCAGGCACGCTGAACAGCTATGAACTCTAAGTACTGACCCATAAGAGACCTAGTGTTTCATTTTGAACAGTCCTGAAACACTAATTCAGCTATTAAAAATCTCTATCCTGTTCTCCAAAACATACAGCATTCCATACTAAATATTTATTTGGACTGGTCAGCCACACCGAGTTGCAAAGTCTCTGTGTTTTCCTGGGATACGGAGAGGATGAGTGGTGTGTGGGGAAAATCTGTAACTAAAAAGGTTAAAAAAAGACCCACTATTTGTTTTCAATTCTCATCTAATTCTGGACTTCAGGAAAAACTGACGAGGCAGAATAGCAGCAGAACGGGTAACTAGGACTCCTGTACCTATCTATGTATCTGAACTGCTTAAAACTTATAACCCTTCCTACACAAAAATCTTCATATTTAGTTGCTTGTTTCCCATTCAAACCAGAGTCAAATTTTCTACAAATGGCACAGGTTTATGATGGGGGATGGGAATGGAGAAATATATAGGTGCAACACACAGACCATATACACAAAATGCATATCTTCATTATTTTAATGCTTTTACTCCCCACTAACAAACTGAAGCCCTCATTATGATAAATTTTTTTTCCAGGTTTTTTTTTTTTTTAAGGAAAAGCCTAAATTTCCATTAAATTGAAAAATAGTGTGTTAAGTTCCTAAATAGTACTGATGTTTTTTGTGCTCCCTCACACATATGGCTAGCTGAGAATGCACAGCAAGTTCAAGCTTGAAATGAATTTTTTTTTAAGCAACCAGTATATAACACTAAACATGATTTAATAATGGAAAGACTGGCACAACCTTAAAGGAATATCATCAAGTAGGCAAGGTATGCTTGTGACTTATTATAAAACAGTTAAATCAAGTCGGAAGCATAATCCAGATTCTTTACATAATTATGGCAGAAGGGTGTGGAAGAAGGAATATCAATTATTTTTAAACTGAAGATCTTCTAACAGTAAAACAAGCAATACATTGATCTCTCATTTCTCTCAACTCTCTTGAAAATGCCCATAATTTTTCGTTTATACTTAACTTCATAGACAACTTAAATGCCAGCTTAACATTTTGCTAAGATTGGGTTTATTCCTTTGATGCAGAAATTAGTAAATCTTTTATTACAATTTTTACCAGGTCAAGATTAAGATTCTTAGGCCAGTATCATCTCTCTTAATCAAGCTGATCACAGACAGTAAATGAAACAGCATTGCTGGTCCTCGTTCTATTGGTAACAAAGCGTTATGAGCTTAATCACATACAGAAGTTGCTTAGTTATAAGGATACTGGAATGATACATTCTGATATTATGAACAGCATTGTAAAAGTGACTGAAAATGGGGGATTTGTTATTTTATAGTGCTTTTACTTATACTCAGTTAAAGCTCAAATAATTTATGCCACAAGTAAAACCAAATTATTGTAGCAAACAGCACAAAAGAAAGACTTTTAACAAGTGTTAAGGATGAAATACACATCAAAACATTAGAATAGTGTTCCATGTTTTAGAAGTGCTTTTCCTCCAGATTTCTGAGCATAACCCACCTTGCAATTCCTTGTCAAAAGACTGAAAATTCCTTAGCTGTCTGCCCCTTGCAGCCTCTCAAGTTTCAAACCTTTATTCTTACCGACTGAGACTAGAAAACGAAAATGTGATTTGTACACACTGGGTTAGGTCTGAGGAATCAACAGTCCTTTACCAAAGCTATTGAAATAAGAGGTGTGTCTGTGATTACTGAAGAGATCTTCCGGTGATAAAAGAAGCATTGCATCAGCTTTTGGCTGGGAGCGTAAGAGTGACTCAGCAATTCAGAAGAATGTGTTTCCATTTTCTTTCCGGTTGGAAGATGGTGAACCTTCCCTAACACTTTCTCTTAAAACAGCACGAGAGAGGCAAAACGGGGATGGTTAAGTTTCTCAGAAATAGTTTGACAGCCTTTACTGGGAGTAGTATAAGAGCCGTACAAAGTTCTCTGACACCCTTCTCACGCTTGCTTTCTTTGCAGTAGTAGCAGGAAATTTGTTTCAACAGCTCAGCAGCTGTTCCCTGGTGAGGTACTCGCTCAATTTCTGCAAGTTAGTACAACACACAGCACAGGAAATTCTAATTTGGAATTAAAATTTAATTGTGAGAGCAAACATTCCTGGTAATTCTGGTGATTAATTAGTCCTTTCTTTCTATGATTTTAGCCCTCTGAAACCAGAATTTTGTCCATTCTGCAGAAGTTCAAAGAAAAAAATAGAACATCTCAGGAAATTCTCATTAGTCACTAGTCTATATTCTGGGTACTACATCAATGCACCATGATTATCAAAATTAACTATGTAAAATATCTTTTTCTTATTATCCTCTCATATTGCCATTAGTCAGAGATGGAATACTGAATTATACTGACCATCGGTTTGACCCAGCAGGACATTTCTTGTGGTCTTTCTCTTCTTCCCTCTAAGTAATGAGTTTGCACCCATGACATTAAGCCAGCCCAAGCTAGAGTTAATTCAGCAAGATTGCCAAAGGTTCTTCTGAAGGATTGTAACTTGGCAAGTTACTCATGAAAGATCCATGCTTATGATCTTTTCCTTTCCTCACATGAAAGACTTGTGAAAACTGAGTAAATCTACCTGGGCATTTGATTTCAGTCTGCATGGAATCAGGAAAATTTAGACCTGTTCCTGGAGATTCCTGCTGTTTGTTTGGCCTGTCATTGAGTACCAGAGTTAACATCCAACTGCAGGTGGTTTATACTTGTATCTGGCCTTTTTTCTGCACTTCTGCCTCACCGCTCAGCATCAGCTGAGGTTGGCACCTCTGCTCTCAGAACTATAGCACCCTCTGACTAAAACTGAGACCATCACACCTTACTTTCCATTCTGTCCCTGCTTTCTGATGTTTAAATCACTTCCTTGACCACTGACAGGAAGCCATTACAATCTGTGCATACTTTAACAAGATATCACAAGACCTTAACGGACTAAATTTCATCATCAGATAATGACAGACTAAACATTTCCTTTGGGCTATGCCACGTTTAAAAAGCGGCCTTCAACTGGAAAAATCTAAAAGCTACATTTCCAGTTAGCCTCGTTCTTGGAAAAAGACTCTGAAAAGATCCCTAACAATTACAAACATATGGGGATAAAATTGACACAGACAAGAAAAAAAACATTAATTTAAATCAATCAATCATTGTCAAATATTATAGTGTATTCCAGAAAGTCTGTTCATTCTCCTGAAATAAGAACTTGCATATTCTAGGTTATATTCATGAAGTTTGAAAGGAACTTTAAAAACATTTTTTGAAGTCTGCCATTTCCTTTGCATCAAGTTCAATAAGTCTGAAAGAGGCGATGAAATAATGATGAAGTCAAGACTAACTTTTGTGCCCAATTTGCACAATACAGTTCTAAAATACAATCCATCATCTAATCTAGAAAAGTATCTAAATGCCAGCTGTGGTTTTCAGCAACATGCCCTTTTGAATCAGCATTGAAAGTGATTTAACAGCACAACTGATCAAAACCTCCAGTTACTTAGCTTCTGACACACACACAAAAGATTAAGTGATTTTCTGCTTATTTAGCTGATCTTGCTGCAACAGCGTTGAAAGTTGTTTTACAATAATTAAAGTAATTTATGTCATTTTTGTAGGAGTCGATCACTTTATTGGAACAGACTGGACTTTGAGGAGATTGGTTTTCTCTGTGAAATATTGGCACCCAATCTGCTGCTACGGTAAGCACACTCTATTCATGAAACCCACACCGAAAGGAGTCCAAAGCATTTACAAACCAATTACACTTACTTTAATATCCATGAAGGCTAAAAATCAGTTGTGTACTAAAAAGGCTGTAACGTTGAAACATTGCTTGCTACCCAGCACAAAGATCATTTACATTTTAAACAAATGGAAACGGGGATTAGCATACCAGTATTTCACAAGGAATATTCTTAATGGAGGAAATACTTGTTTCCCAAATCCTGTGTTCCATAATTTTCAAGATAGCAATAAAAATTTCAGGGATAAAGAGGGGAAGAAACATGCTACTTAAAGAATCAGGAGCCTCCGTTCTGTCCAAAGCGTCAGCTACCTTCTCAAAGAGTTCTTTTACCAAAAAATTCTGAAAAGCAGGTAACTGCCAGCTATGACCAACTACGCTGCCTTACAGGAAAAGTGGCAATGAAATGAACAGCATATCAGAATACTAATATACTTGTTCCACGGTGAAAGATAAACCACAGGGACCAAACGCTGGTCAAGAGAGATGAAGAAGCTATAGGACCTTTCCAAGCAAAACACTGACGAGCAATAGGTGGACTGTTCGATGATAGAGCCCTTGGGCTGCCATCTGCAGTGACAGAAGCCCAGCCGTGTATGTGAGTGCACTTGCACTGGATCTCTGTGTGCCATCTTCCACCCAGGAGAACACCACCGGGCGCCAAGTCTTAGCAAGTCTTTCACGCCCCTGGGGGAGGAAGAGGATTTTCCCAGAAGCAGAGTAAATTTAATTAAAAAAAAAAAAAAAATCAGTATGAAGTGCACTCTGAACAATTAAATATTTTTCTAGCTTATGTATGTATACATCAGAGAATCACAGAATGGTTAGAGTTGGAAGGGGCCTTAAATATCATTGAGTTCCACCCCCCTGCCCTGGGCAGGGACACCTCCCACCACACCAGGTTGCTCCAAGCCCCGTCCAACCTGGCCTTGAACCCCTCCAGGGATGGGACATCCTAGGTTTACTAGGTCTGTGCATCTTATTCCAATTTCAATTATGAAAAGAAATGACAGTTCACATCGGCTTCACAATGCACACGATATATGTAATTCATATGATTGCCCTCAGTGACCTGTATTATTTCTTACTCCGAGCACATAAGCTTTTGTAACTGTACAGAAAATGTTTGCCAAAAACTCACTTCAGTGTAAAAGGCCTATCCTCTCTCTTCTCTTCAGCACGTTTGGTTAAAAGGGATTTTCCAAGTATATTGCCATCTTCTCACTACAGAATCTGTAGCTGTTCTTTGGTTTCCTGATATTAATATAATTACCACATATTTTGGAAGAAAAAAAAAAAACAACCTCACAATATTATCAAGCAAAAGCAAAAAGAAGGAAAATTAGTAGGATACATTACTTAAGTTTTCTGCTATCTTATCCCTTCTGCAACGCACAGAGATCCTGAAAGTAGTACTGCTTATGTACTGAATTAATGCTTTGTCATTCAATGTCTGTTGTTACACTGTTGACCGAGCTGCTGTAATACACTGTTCACGTGTTATAAGTTCCTTGCTTCTACATTAATCACTAAAAGCTACGGCATTACACCAGTTCAACAACTGCTACCACACCCAGCTCCACCAACGTCACACAAACAGCTGATACAGCTTCTGCCTGATGCAAACACTAAGGAGATCAATCTTATTGATTTTGTCAGATGGCTACTAACTAATCTCAGCTCATTTGTAACTATTTGTAAGAGTTTTACACCTTTACTCCTATGTTTTGAATTTGAACTTTTATTGTTTGATAGTCTGACTGCTTAGCATTGTGCCAAAATGTAAAATATTGAAGAGAAGACCACATCAGTGCTTTTTAGAAGATCAACACTGCGGATACATGAAACAAAACTCAATAAGGCAGCTTTCAGTTCCCATTTAGTTTTAAAATAAAGCTTCCTCTATCTTAATACCACAACACTGCTTATTAAATTTACTTACTAAGTTCAGTTTCAATGTTGAAAACTGAAGCAGTTCATCAATTTGGAAGGAGGAACATATCTACCATGACATTAATTCCTGGATAACTAGGGAAAAAAAAAGATTGTCCCCAAGTGTGTTTTGCCTAGAAATAAGTATTTCACATGCTTTCCAGCAGGTGGCAATGGCATATATAATTGCTTATTCACATGGCACGAACCCTATACTTCGCAGCTAATAGTCGAGTCACTCCTAATCGAGTAGTGGAAGCGTTTTGATGGGACAAATTCTACTGCCCACAGCCATAAGGAAATTTGAGGTTATTACTGACTGTGGTATAGCAACAAATGTATTGGGTTTTTTTCCAAACTGCTTATATAGCAATTAAGTGTCCCAATGTTATTAAAACTTAAAGCATGACAAAATTCAAATACATTTAATCATTTCCTCCTTTTTACTCTTGCTAAACTCAGCTTGGGCAGCATTAGCTTGGAAACCTCCACCTCCAGACAATAAGAAATCATATGAAACAGGTTCACAAACAGAGGAAATAATGTGAGTAACAGAGAGACAGTGGGCTACAAATAACTGAACGACCTACAAAAATAGATCCTATATTTTGCCTATGATAGCAAAACCCTTTTGAAAATGAATGCATGATTTTATAAGCCTGCTGTAAAGGAAAAACCTTAGATAGCGCTCTAAAAAAAAAACCAACAAAAAACCAACCCCAAAAAGAAAATTACAAGTAAAATGTTCATGTCAAGTTCTTTGGCTGGGTATAGGCACACTCTACATTTCACTTGGTTGTTTATTGCAGCTGCAGGAAGGAGGCTTTTGGGGTTGTTTCTCTGGCCCCAACCCAAGTGCATGCACATACAACTTCTTTGCCAATTTCCCCCAGTTGACAATAGGGAGATGGGAGGGAAATGAGGGAACAGAAGAAGAGAAATAAGGTTTGGTTTTTTTCCACCCGTGGGCTCTGAAACAGATCTTGGCTATACTACCTGTAGGAAAGATACAATTGCAATTAAACTCAAAACATTATAGCATCCTAGTTAAAAAACAAAACACATTTTCATAATTTTTTACCCTGTGGTTTTGTACATAGATTCTGTAATCCCTATTTTAAAAGGGTAAACACCTTCAATGTTGAGCCCTGTGTTAGAAGAGTAACTCACCCCTGGAACGCAAGACAATTCAGACAGCATATGCCAGATCGGTCCTGGGACTATTTTATACACAAAAAATATTCTTGCCAACAGTGTCACTCTGTGCTGATTTATTTTCTGTGTATTTTGAAATGCCACTGCAGCACTGTTCATTAGGGACTGGGCTTAAAAAAGAGAATACTTCAGTAACTCATATTTCTTAGTTTAAATGAAGATCCAGATTTGGGTTCTTTTGGGCATATAGAGCTTAAAATGTCATTATATGCTTTCTTCTCCCTTTCAAAACTGAAATATAGCTGCATACATACAGCAATAAAATATTTTCATCTCCCATATGTCTTAAAAAGAACAGCATAATCTAGCAAATCCCATCATTAACGTAGAAAGTGTTAAGAAAAAACTGTTTCACTCTGTTCTGAAGAACTAAAATGTTCTTCCTCTGTACTTCGCTATACACTGGGCCATACAAAACTCACATTTATAGCACAAAACAGCAACTACGTTTAAAACCACCAAAGCTTATTGCGATCCATGAGTAAAGAATAAAATAGCAGGATTCAATTCTAATCTTTTTGCCCAAAAGTTCATATAAAGAAATTAAGGTGTAAATATCCGATTTCAAACTCTGGTATTCCTTCCCCTCCTCCTTCAAACAGGAGTAAAAATGATCATCAGAAGCTGAAAAGCAGTTTGATCTTTGTTACATTGGGACTATGGAATCTAAGCAACTATTTTACAAGGCATTGTAATTGTTTGTACTTGCAAAACTGGATTAAGAAATCACTGCTATTCTTAAAACACATTTATCACATACATACAAAAGTCAGCATATTTCTACTTAGAGCGGAGCCTTCAGCCAACCAGAGTGAATTCCCGTGCACCGCCCACGCTCATTCTCTCATCCTCCCCTTCCCCAGAGCAATCACTGCATCTGGCCAGTATAACGCGAAAATTTTCCAACGTGCCTTTACCAGGGTACACCTGCCCTATGGATGACCCATGTATATCTCACCTATAGTCTATCGATCTAGTTGCAATTTCCAGCACCCTCAGTGCAATTGCTGAAACACAGACACTAGAAGTTCTGAATAAAGACGGTGAAATTATGGAAAGATTTAGATTTGTTTAAGGCACAAGCCCTATTTTATTTCAAAGGGATTGGGAATTAAAGCAGTGGCACTGAAGTCCTTCACAGAGTAGCTGAGATGAGGGAAAAGAGGAGGCTATAGTATGGGGGGGTTTCATCAGACCTCTAGAATTTATAAGTTTGGGGCTTCACTGAACTTTTCAAAGTTTTATGAAACATTTTTTCCTGTAATTTAAATCCATTTGTTCTTTGGTTGAAGCTTAATTTAAAAAACATGTCTTTTGAGTTGAGTGGAAGTCTGACTAATTCCGTTGTAAATGCTGCTGAAGATGAACAAAACTATAACTGAAGGGGAAAAAAAAGCCTCATGCATACACAACAGCCACATACTGCTAAAATCTGTAACAGTCTATAAGGAAATCTTAATGACTGAGAATCCAGAAGCCGAAGTTCCTCTACTCATCTGTTTTCCTATTTCTTCCTTTATTATATGTCTATCTCTACTGTTTCCCAGTACAGTATTCTCATTTAGCTTTTACCCTTCCAGCCCTTTACTGGTATACTCCCTTGCAGTATAAACCAAAGAGCATCCACAGTCCTTTAGCACCATTACCTCTGCCATGTTGCTTCCAGAAGTTATGGTTGGTCTCCAGACCCAACCTCAGTATACCATTCTTTTTCCACTCTCCAGGGAAGATGAGTAAAAAGTAGTATAGTTATCCTCCTTCCTTCCTACCTCAACCCTTCCGTCTTTCTCCCACACAATAAAAAAATTATTGGGAACCAGATGAAGCAGCAGCCTACCTGATGAGGAGTAGTACTCCTCATTCTGGTGCATTCTCTGACTGTTCCTACACTTCCAGAAACATCTCATGGGTACTCATGATATCACAGCCTATTTTTCATATTAGAATTTCTCTTAATGATATTAAATAAGCAGTTGTGATACTCTGCCTATAAACATTTGTCATAGGCACTCACAGCATCCTCTATTTTAAATTGCATCTCTTGCTATGTATGGTCTACAGCGGGTTGAGAACTATGAGACGTTCATAGTTTCCTTTCTCCTTAAATGTTTGAATGCCATCTTCTTTCCTCTCTATGTAATCTTCTCTAACAAGAAAACTCATTCTAGACTCCCCTTGTCTAAGAAAAATGCATTTTCTCAAAGGAAAGTTCATTTGAGCTATTGGAGTCAAAATATATTGTTATGCCCTACTTGCTGGCTAAGAATGCTGCTTAGCCTTACCTATATCCTACCACTGCCAAAGAAGGAAGTCTATTTTTTTTCCCACTTGGCAACTCGTTTGGAGGTACACTATTGTGTTCTCACAGTACTCGTTCTCAAAGGCTATTGTCAAAACTGTAGTAAACAGAACTCTCAGCATCAGGATACAAGAAACAGGATCCAAGGCTGAAACTATTTGCCAAGAGTGGATGTGACCGCTGCCCCATTCAATCCTGGATGGTACAACAGTTCATCTTAGCTGCTAGATATAGCACATTCTGTAATGAGGAGGACAAAGGTGGCAATTACTGAGAAACCATCTTGCTGGAGAAAACAGCATCAGGATGTAAAAAAAATTTCCTTTCCATCAGGCAACTAAACAACGGATCTCGATTACAGATAGTAGGCTGTAGTCTCAATTTGTATCGGCGTATTTCCACGTACTGTTGTGGAGCTCCATGATTACGACAACTGAGTTGATGACAACTGAGAATTTGGCCCAAGGACTGAACTTGAAATACTCACAGTATTTCAATTAGCTTCTCTGCTGTTTGGCAGAATATGTGATGTCAGACATGCCAAATGGTTCACATTTATATAAAACTAGAGAACCAGAAAGTAGTAAATCTAAACATTTAGGAAGCTTAAGACTAAATACAGAATTTCACAGAATTCAACTATAAAGCAGAAGTAGCACTGCATAAGGAATAAAATACTGTGAATAGCTACAGAGGCAGTGAGGTACCTTCATTCAGATTCTGGAAGGAGTAAGGGAAACACACGGGGAAAAAAACCCTACCAGATGATAAATCCGATATTAAGAGAAAGATTAACTCAATTTTACTATTCATTAAATTATTTATCATAATGGAAAGAATGCATCAAAGCAACTTCAGACAAAGGCAAATATTCACTTGATACTACCAGTCTTCAAAAATCAGACACATGAAGACAGACATTGTGGATGTTAAAGACAGAAAAGATGATTATCTGATTTGATCTCCTGAATAATATAAAGACATAGAAAACTCACCAGAAATTGCTCTAGCAAGTCTTTAATTAATTCTTGAAAATCAACCGCATCTTCTAGAGATATATTAAAACTTGGTTTAGGCTCTGGGTAGTAATACATCACTGTCTAGATGACTTGTTTCGATTATGTTCTTAATCTGAATCTGTGTAGTTGAAATGGTAAGTATTACGTCTTTTACCTCTTTCTCCAGTTTCCACTGCTATAGAAGAACCTTCCTGCATAGACACTTACCAAGTCAATTGACCTTTACCTTCTATAGGTTGGTCCAAGTCCCTGAGTCACAACAACTCTGTCAAAGTATAGTGCAGTTCTCTTACTTTCTTCCAGTACAACTTCACACACACTATTACACTTAAATTGTATCAATAGTCCTCCAATGGTCTTTACAATGCAGAAGAGCATTTAAATTCTTAAGTAATTCAGAAAACATTACCTATTTTCACTGATATTCCCTCACTTCTTATCTCACTGGTAAATGGATTCTTTGGTGGTGTTGAAATCTAAGATAAAGATGCTCCTTGCTATGTCTGTAAATGCATTCTGGTACATACAGCCAAAATAGAATCCTACATCAAAAACTTTCTGATAATGCAAAGTTTCTGTACAGAAAGATATCAGGATCTTTTCTCAGTCTTAACACTTTATCATGTGCCACCAACAAAGAAGCCAGGCAGAAATACCTGGCACACAGTCATCCAGGGAGAAAAGACAAAAGAGCATCTCAGTGTCCACAGAAAAGGAGAAGATTCAGGGCAAAGTTGTCCATAAGGAGGACAAGTTGAGGGTCATTTTCAGGCACAAATTAACACTTGAGCAAAGCAAGTGCATGCAGAACATCTTTTAGAACGTAATATCTTTATAGAAGCGAATTCTCTTGCCTTATGAGTTTCTAGCACCTTCCCCTTACTCACAGATAGGAAGCATGTGCTTGGAAGTCCAAGCAAGAGCTGTCACTCACAGTTTCCATTTTTGAAGGTGGTTTTTTTCTGTACAAGATGTATGCTTTGGGTTTTAGTAAGACTGGATATTTCTGTCTGCTTACTATCTGTGGTTGCACAGGAGTCTGAAACAGCTTTTCAGAGTTGGGAACAAGGTTGCAGACAATAACTGGTTTTTTCCTTCAGTTCACAACTGTCTATTCTCCATAATGGACCACAGACCACTAATCAAAAACAAAGAGTTGGGGCAAAACAACCCCTCAGAGACTACCCATAGTTATGAGGAAAGGAGCAAGAGATTACATTCTGTCAGACACACACTGAAGTCCTGCTTCCTGCAGTCATTGACACACACATACAAATAACTACATTAATGTAAGTTGTTCCATGGTAGTACCAGCAGACATGTGTAAACGTGTGGGATTGTGGTCTAAGTGGTAGTGCTACAATGCTACTTTTAAAATCAGCAAAGCATACACAAGATCTTTGGTGACACATAAATCTTCCTCAACTTTTGTATATTCTAAATACAGCTCTATCATTAAGCTCTATCCTTCAAGTCCATAAACAGGTCAAATCACCTCACTGGTTTAGAATCATAGAATTGCCTAGGTTGGAAGGGACATTTCCGATCATCTAGTCCAACCATCAAGTCATCTAGTCCAACCATCAAAGGTTTAAGCAGCTAAAAACATTAAAAAGTAATAATTTATGGAAACATTTTTATTCACTTATATTCCAGGAATAACTAAAGCCACTTTGTAAAAGGAATTTCCCCAATTCTACTTTGAGCAGAGAACATTCTGGAAACTATCACTATGGCAATGCTTTGAAAATTACTCACAGTCTAATTAACATCTGCTTTAAGAGTTTAAGTTATTACAGGGTCATTTATCTACTCAAAGAATCTTGTACACAATTGAGCAGATTTTTAATGTTTAACGTTTCTGCCCATAAACTAGCAGTGAAAGACATTCACCTAAGGGAACACGATAGGTAATTCAGGTCTATGTTTCTCCTCAACAGGTCTCACTGCCAGCTTTTCTAATCCCAGGATAGGTAACATCACGTATGAAAGAAATACAGTCCTTTTTAGAGAGCTCAAAGCAGACTTAACATTTTAGCACCAAAAGAGAAAACAACAATCAAAAAATTGCAAACAAAACAAACTTTTTAAAACCAACTGGAGATTCTACAGGTGGAAAGGTCTGATGTGAATGGTCTTAGATGCACATTATTTGTAAATAACCTAAAAAGATGCATACTTTGGAAAGGTCCTCTCTAAAACAGAGTTTTCCCCACCTGCAGTCTGTTTCTTCTGAAACATAGCTGGCTAGACGATCATTAATAAAACCGTAGCTATCCTTCCACCAACTGCTGTCCTAATTTTTTAGGGGGTTTATTCCTCTGGACTTCATTTCCCACTGTCAGACTGGCCAGTTTCTTCCTGGACAAATGGGATGTTGGGGAACATATGTCACAGGATGCATCATTCAGGCAGGGCAGAAAGTTCCAGGACTCAGGAAGATTCCTTTCCCTCAGCTCAGGCAAACAGCAGCCTGAGGCACACACCTAAGTGTCTTTATTGTCTCATTAGGACTCAGAAAGTATAGGTTACAATTTGAAACTTCAGAGATCTATGTTTAAATGTAAGTAGAATGCAGAGCTAGGATGTCAACCCTTCTTAAATTTGGGGTTTGCTTAATGGTTTTTATTATGTGAATCAATCTAAAGATGCTGAGAAGTCTTTTTAACCATGATTCTGACAGTTATTTTACTTTTAGTTTGACATTTGGGATTTTTGTTGTTATTGTTGTGCCTTACATACTAAGCTTACATTTCTAAATTAAAAAAGTATTTAACTAGTTTGTGTTACTCTGTAATCCCTTTTAGTAACGGTTGAGAAAAGGTGTCTAATTGAAACAACAGAGAGGATCAGCAGGGGAAAGAGACAACTGGTTCTTGTTAATGCTGTTTCTCTAAAAGATGTGTTTTGAAGCATACACCTGGAATCATTGCTGCAAAGTACCCAGGAGAGATCAAAAAGCCCTCCTAGTTCCTCGCTTCCCCAAGCAACAAAAAGAAAATCAAGACAGTGTTTCAGTTAATGCAATAACGAGGTCAGAAGAACACAGAAAATCTGCTCCTTGTTATAAGAAAGCAGAAAGCCTTCTTTTCCTTTCGTCTGTGACCCCACCCCTACCATCCACACAATTTATCAACTACATTAGAAAGTTTCCCTCCTTTCCCTTTTCTCACTCTCCCATCAGGAAGCCAACTCGCCAAGGGCTCCAGCCAGCCCCCCTGGGAGCCCAGCTGCGCACTTGCAGATCACCATGCTCTCTCTCCTTTTTTGGACACTGGGTGAAGTTCCTTGCCACTGCGCAGCGAAAGGGGATGCTAATTCAGGCAGAGCATGCACTGGACCAAATTCTGATCTCAGACACCCACACAATTCCTGTTGTAAGTCACATGTGTGCACATTTCTGACAGCAGGATATGCCCACTTGTGCTCCGTCTTAATGCATCAGCAAGAGTGGTGGGGCTGCCTTTTTAATAGAAACAAAAGTTTGCAGAAATGATTTTTTAAAAGCTTGGGGGCGTAGGCAGACTGATAATATTTCTCCAACTGAAACCCAACGGTTAAAACACAGTCAAGCAAACCAAAGACACTAAAACAGTTTTAGTACTTTCTCACTTAAAAGGGATTTTAAAAGACTGGCTTGTGTCCAGGGCAACTCTCTACTTTTAATATGGCTTGAGGGACATATTTCAATTTGACATTAATTATGGGGAAGCTTTATAATTTATTTAAATGGTCAAACGGAAGAGCTTCAGCACCAGATCAATTATTATTTAAGCTTAAGGGTAATAGATAATTGTCGTATGGAAAAGCAGTACAGTGTAAAAGTGTAAAGTGTAAGTCTAGCTGGAAGTCAACACTACTCAATGTTTTGAGAAGAAATATCTGTAAATTTGTTTTTAGACTTGTGAAAGAATACACAAATATAGTCTTACAAATAACTTTACCAGATTGTCTAGAAACTTGAATATAAATTATTCAGACAACAATTTTTAAAAGAGAGAAGGATAATACAAGCAGAAAGAGGTGAATTTACCATTTGGTTTTGCTGCCATACCCTCAGATCTCATAGCAGATCGGCTTATTTTCTTTTCCACATTCCTAGTTTCACCTGGCTACTGGAAATCATTATTTATTTTCCCAATTTAAGTGATTTCAGAGTGTTACTGGCAATTTAACTGGGAAATAAGACGTTTCAGAAAATACTGCCAGTAATAGAAATACATATATTACATATATTTTTACAAAGACTGTTTCTCAAAGGTATAAATAACTGTGTGATGAGTAAACAGGAAACTGGAGACAGAAAAGATAGAATGGAAGGAGTTTGCTGCCATATGTGAGAGCAGTTACCCTAAATCCCTTCTTTGTTCTGTGCTAAGATTTGCAGTTTTAATAACTTCATTTGGAGGAATAGGTTAAATTCTTAAAACCACTAACTTTTTTTTTTCATTTTCAGTAATCTTCTGGACATATGTCCAGACATAAAAGTCATTTCACTATCTTTTTTTCTCCCTATAATCACAATGAAAGTTAAAATCTTACAATACTCCTCCTCTGCATCTAGCATTAAAATATGGAATATTCAATTTGATATTTTCCTTTTTTTTGCATCTTGGGCATTTGTTGTTGTTATGCTTTCACTCCATATCCACTATTGTAATTTAGATGAGAAGTTGTTCTATCCTGCTTGCAAAAATGTCCCTGAAGAATAAAGCTGTCCAAGTCACAGCCTGCAAAGCAGGTCAAACAAACCATTTTTCCCCAAAAGCTTTTTAGTTGCAACTTCCATATTCTCCCAGTAATAATCCATCTATTTCTAGGAGTGAAATTATCAGAGCTATTCCCCAGTGAGCTGAAACTTTTGTGGTCTATCTGGAAGAAGTAGCTGTAAAATTCTTTCATTCACATCTAAAATTATGTTTTCCTCACCCTGTGTTCATTTGAAGCAGGTGTAAATGATTATTGAAAAAACAAATTAGGGAAAACCAGCTGTTACAGAAAATGTAACTTCAACTGTGAACCCATTTGTACTCTTATACTCTAAGAAGAGGGGCTATCATAAGAAAATCCTGCTTTCTGATACACTTTATTACCTGATTGTTATTGTAGGTTATCCTTAAAAATTCTAGTGCCTCAGTGATTTATAATATAAGTTGAATTATCTATAATGCCTATTTAGAGCAAAAAAAAATTAGCAAAGGATCTAACTCCACACAACACAAATTACTTCTAATATGTGGATACTTCATAACTAAACATATTTGATCTGGAATAAATTAAATACAAAATAAACTTCAATTATAATTTCCCAATTTAACCAGATTTTCTGCCCTACCATTCTGCTATTTTTTTATACTTCTGTAACTTCGTACTACTTCAGGTTCAACTGCTGGACTAAAGAACTGTACACAGCACAAGGAAAGGTCCACAGAGACAAATAAACACATAAAGGGGTGAGCTGGACTGAACGTCAGAAATTTTCAAATGCAAGTAGGGGAGTTCAGATTAAATTTACTTTAGTTCACTGAAACAGCAGTGGGTTGCCAGATTCTACTCCACGGTGTACTAAACTGCTACGTGTTATTATTTATTAGTATATATAAAACTCAAATACCAGAAATCAACACTATGTCCTCTATATATTCCCAAGATTGCATTTTCTTGCTAACATAATACGTAGGGTAGGAAAAACTAATAACTAAATTCACAGAGTAAAATCTTGTCGCATTGAAGGGAGGCTTCTATAGTAACTTATACTGATGCAAATACAAGTAAGCATACCATAGTATGCAAATGTGCTATTAATAAACCATTACCATATGTTACATAGTATGATAGACTCTGACGAACACACTGTTTCAGTTCTGCTCTGCTAATACTGAGGACTCGGACACAGGAATTGCAACTGCTACTACAATACAAATAATAAAGATTTCATTCTGAAAAACAGTTCACAAAAAATGCTAGCTGCATATCAACTAGTTACAATTTGAGTGAATAAAAAGTCTCAGCACTATGGAAATATTTTTAACTAGCATTTGAAGCATATTAAAGCCATCAACAAGCAACACCCCCTGAAAATGCCTTTTTTTTAATCAATTACATTTTGTGACAAAGAATTTTTTAGCAGTGAGTATTTATATCCTAAATTAGAAATACAAGGTTTCTGGCTGCTTTGTGTTTTGTTCCTGACCCAGTGTTATTTTTCCTCCATTTCTGATCCAACCAGCTATTTAAATTCACCAGGATGTTTGCACATGTTTCCTAACTCACTTTATATGTTAGCTAGTACATTCTTTTTTATTATTATTTTTTTTTGGCATTCAACATGTCATACTAGAAAGCGAATTCCATAGTGTAAATGTTGAGTCATCAGTGCTCAGTAGAAGTCCTGCTGCCATTCTATAGAATGGCAAAAAATCTTGACAGAAGATTTCACACGTCCTGCTACAATATGACAAAAATGAGAGAGCTTCTGTATTGATAATGAAGGGTTTCAAGCACACAGTGGGCAGAAGTCCTAACCTACTTGAAAAATATTTAACTGAACAATAATGGAGCAATGCCAAATACTAAAAGTTACCAAAGATAATTTTAATTGTTGTAGATATAATAGTGTTCAATGACAGCTGTTTTGGAACAAAAAGGTTATTTCCTGCAAATTATTGTAATATTTTTCTCCCAAAATAGCCCCTGATTCACTGCTAAAGTTACCTGGCATCCTCTAATGGTTAGCACAGACTAAAAACCAGTTATTAACTTTATTTTTTAAGAGTCTTAAGATCTTAAATTAAAATAATGGTTTATTTAAAAGACTAACAAGAGTCAGTTCAGAAGAGCAGCTGACAAACCAGTGGAACTATTTGCATGAATGAAACACGATGACTTTATTGTAATAGCTATTTCAAGCTGTAGTGCCTGACCATATTTTATTGCACTTCTCAAAACAAAATTCAACGATCAGTAAGGATTAAAGTTGCTGCTTCTCTGCCCAGCGAAATTCCAAGCATGTTGGCAGCACGTTTTTATGATGCAGATTTAATCACAGAGCAAGCAGATATTGTTTATGCAGTAGAAACTGTCAGCTGAGGCCTTTGAGTTTAGCATCTGTGCATGTTTACACAAAACAACATTTGAAAAATATTATGCCCTAATACTACAAATATTTATGTACTTTTTCACTGTGCTGCTGTCAGTAGTATCACGCTGCTGCCTGTGAATCCATGCGTAAAAGTTAGAAGTCAGAGTTTTGTGTGTATTCTGTTGGAGCGTGGTCACAACTTCCCTGGAAAAAGAAGCCTCTGCAATGCAATTGGTGAGATGTTAAGAAAAGGATGCTTCATTTTATTGTGATGCCACTCCTCCTGGTGATTCTTTCAGAAATAACATTACTCAAATGACATAATTTTAGGATGTTTAGCATGATAATAATATATATTAATTACAAAGACAAACAAGAAGCGGCTTTATTTAGTCTTTGGGCTTGTTATTGAAAGGCATGCAGTCCATTCGCTGTAAAGACTAATGAAGGTATTTCAGTTAACATAATTAAATCTATAGGATAGTCTGAATGCCATCTAATTCTCTTTCAGTCGTTTTGACCTATTTCTGTCCTAAAGAATTAAAAAATGTTCAAAATGTTTCTAAGTATATAAATGCAATTCACCAGACATCTGAAACACACACCAATCCCCTTGGTTTAAAACCCTCCAGAGCTTCCCTCAGCAATAGAAATTAAAGTTGTGGTACCACGAAGGGGAGAGCCATGCCAGCTTGGACTGAAATGCTGAGAAACTAATCCTTAAGGCTAGGCAGTATACCAGGAGATGCTCCTGATTCCCTGACTTTCCCTGGGATTTAGTAGCTGCAGCGTATACTGTTTTTCTACAGAATCATCATTTAGTTGACCGACAGTATTTCCTACATCTATCCGGAGCACCCTGGAGATTAGGGTAAAATATGTAAAAAGCAGGGATTTTAAAAATAGTATTTCAAATTAATTCCATCACAACAATGTATAAAAACTATAAAACAGGACAAAGGTTATAGGAAATGGAAGTACCAAGAGATCTTCACACAATCCTCCAAAAGAAACAATGGGAGGGGGGGGAATTAATTCTTTTCTAACAATTATGAGGGGCTAAATACCACAAAAATACCTTTCTCACACTCTTGCAAAGAAAATTCCATTCCCTTAATGAGAGTGTTTAATTGGAACCTGGAAGCAAAGTTATCTAGATAATTTAAGGTAAAATTTGCTCTTTTGGGTTTTTAGTTTTCTTTACTGGAATCAATGAATTGCTGTGTGAGAAAGGCACAGCAAATTACATGAAAGGAATTACAATAGGAATATATGCTTTGACCTGCTGATATAGATATACACAAAGTCCTTTTATCGGCATAAAATAATTGTATGGACACTAATGACTTCAGTTGCATAGTACTATAAGAAAGTAAGTATTACTTCCATGTTATAGATGAGTAAAACGAGGCAGAGCTAAGTGACTTAGTGACCCACAGGAAGTCAGTGACACAACCAGGAATAGAACCTAGACCTCTCAGCAGCTAGTCCCATGCTTTAACCACAAGACTCGCCACCTCCTTCCCATCTTATATTAGCACAATTCTAAGTCTTGGTTGCATCAGCTACTAATTTAAGATGTCTAAGAATGTACAATTGCAGAAATCTGAATTTCTGAAGTTGAATAAGTTACATTCATACTTCTGTCTTAACTTAATCACCCAAGAAATTAGGATAAAAGACTCAAAATGACCATGCACTTCTGGTGGCTTTACAATGATTCCTTCAGAAATAAACTTCTGATGGATTAACAAATCTGATGGATAGCAGTATATGCTTGAGATCTTTATTCCTACCTATTTCTTTGCGGGCTCTCTGTGCGTGATGTGCAATTTGGACCCATTTGATCAGAACGGGATTAGAATACGAAGATAATATCCAATCACAGAAGAACCAGACAATCCTAGAGAGAAAGTTATTCTCTTGAAGAGAGAATGAAATCAGAGAAGTCAAGAGTTGGGGACGGACCAAAGATCGTGAAAAAGCCATTTGAATTAGAGCTAGGCAGCCTGGTGCGGTCTTGGCTTTACTGAATTTAAAGCAGGCATGATTTGGACTTTATTTTCTTTTTACCCAAGCCTCAAAGTTCAGGAAAAGGAGGATCATTTTTAGTTTAAAGGGTTCTTGTTTTGACCCGCTCTACAGTTATCTATGAAAAATCTGCATTACGCCTAACGCTATCACTTTTGCTGTATCCGCGGCACAACCTGCTAAATGCACTGTAACAATACCGGAGTGCAATCTCCAAACAGCTTGGCGTCATACCAAGGGAGAGTCCTCTACCATCACTTAAAGAAATGTGTTTTACACAATGGGTTTTGCCATAGATTTTTTGGTATAAGACACCACCGATACCAGTTGAAACTTCTGATTTCCTTCAAGTAAAGGTGTGTATATACAGAATGTGAAAAATGAAGATAGGAGTGTGGTGGAATATTATGAAATACTTTTTACAAACATATCTCCCCAGACCAAAAACTGCCAATAAGATATACTAAGACAAAGTTCTTGTTATCAATAAAAGAACACCAGATATATAAATTAGAAAATTACACAACCCAAAAGAAAGTACAAACGCTAACTTTAGGAAAGGCAGCAATACAATAGTTTTTTAGCTTATTTAAACTCCCTTACTTTAAACCAATGCAATTTCCACAATCAGAACTCGTTCTTCTGACTGCTAGATTTATAGTCACACTGCTAGTGTATGAGATTGCCCTCTAGATGTTAAAAGTTTGGCTAGATAATTTTTCCTTCTGTCCAGAATACTGAGATGGGACACACTCTGTGATTTGTGATTTTAAACTTCTGTAATGCACCTAGAGACTTAAAGCACAGACACAATGGAAACATCAAAATAATTAAGTAGAAGTTGGAACTAGTATATTTGCAGAGAGAGGAAGAGGTATAAATCTTTCACCTCTATATCCTTACGTAAAAATCACAGTATCATAGACAAAGCCTCTTTAATATATTCATTGTTCTAACCTTGGATCAAACCGTAAAACCCTAGCGCACATACCTTGGAACCTGTTGCACAAAAGAATTGTTCGTTAAGATGGAAAAGAGAAATAAAAATGTTTAAGGGAGGTTATTTGGTCCTTACTAATAGCCTTATCCATCGTGAGATTCCACAAAGTACTCTTTCTCATTTCAATGGGATTATTTTTGCCATATGATTCAATTTAATCTGCTTCAAATTTCCTTAATACTTAAAATTAATAATATACACTCAGCAACGTGTACTCAGAAATAAGATAATTTTTTTCAGATGCATCAAACTCTTCAAAGAGTCTCACCATGAAAAACCAAATGATTAAAAGTAATACAAAAAGTAATTCTTTTACATGAAAAGAACTAACAAACGCTTTTATATCCAATAAGAAAAACAAAGTATAATTGATCTTTTGTGAAGACAAGTTATCATTTAGTTTTAAAACTAGAACTGATGCTGAGAGGCCCTCTTCTGCTTCTCTTTGAACTTAGGGAAGAATTGCCCATGATTCAGGAAGGCCTGAGCCAGACGTTTCATTCTTATTTCATAATGCTTAAAGGCCCCAGCCAAACCTAGGAATTCTCTCAGACAATCAGGGGAGAAAGCATGCATAATCAAAAGCTGTACGGTCAAATCATGCAAACAAAACCTGTACGAGAAATTTCTTTATTATAACCACTTCATTACTGCATAAAGAAACTCTAGAGTTAATTATATAATAGTATATTTGTAGCTTATTTCAGTTCTTTACCAATATGAAAATTATTAGCTTTGTGTGTTCCATGTGTGAAAAAAAACCCCACTCCTTGTTGATAAAGAAAAACAGATTGATTCAAATTATAAATAAGGTATATCTTTAACTACCAAGGAAAATTTATGGGTTCTTCATCTCTTGATTCTTCAAATTAAGATTAGCTGTCTTTCTAAAAGAAACATTTAATGAGGTACCAAATACCACCTAAAAATCTATGTTAAGCAGGAAATCAGACTAAGTAATTCCTTTCCTGTCTCAACCTGTTAAAATGTGTATTTACAAAACCTAAGTAATTTGTACACAAGTCAATATTACTGTTTCTGCTTTATATTTTATGAGTTCTGTTCAAAGGATGAACTTGCTAAAAGAATATAATGATTACAACAGAAATAAAATGATATGGTATTTGTAATACTTCTCTGAAAGCTCTGTTTGGCTGATTTCTCTGGGCTGAGTTAGACATGCCCATTTTGTCCATGCAATTTAATTAAAATCTAAACTATGCTTTGTATTTCTGCTTTACTTATGAGCTTATTAAAAGTCCAGGCTCCAAGTATGAGTTTGTAGGCACAATCAGATGTTAAGTAATACCTGCCAATTTTTGGAGCACTCCCAGTTTAATGGAAATTTTAAAAGTTTGCATGTTAAAGCCTAGATTTTTAGGAGAGCTCCTCTATTACTCGGACTCTTAAACTAAATTGGTATATTCTCCAGCAGTTTGCAGAGAGCAGCATTTTTTTCTGTTCTCAGCAAATATAAATCTGAACTCAGTGGAGGTGTCCGGCTAAGATCCTTCTTCTTTTAACTTCCCATTGCAACTTTACCTGACGTATTGCTGTGAAATGGTTAGAAATATTAATAGCAACTTAGGTACTAAAGACTCTGTTATTGTTACATTATTGTACCCACATTTGCTTGTTTATTCATCCATGGCATCTTGAGCTAATTCTGAGGTTTTGTTTTACTTGTTTTCAGTACCTGGCTCCTAATTCTTAGTCAGGGTATTACTGAGTAGATATTACTGCAGTATGATTAAAAAAAAAAAGAAAAGAAAAAACAGTAGAAGAAAACAAACAAAAAACCCGCAACTTAAAACCAAAAGATTTCCACATTCCTAGGGCTAAAAAATTCAGATGGAGGGAAAAGTGTGAATTGAAAACAATTCCTTGATATGTCAAGGCTGAGGTAACACTTACTTCAAGCCTATACAAATAGACAGATAATTCTCATAAAAATTAACACAAGGCTTCAAGCCTCTACAGACAGAAAGATTGCTCTCATAAACAAAAAGCTGTAGGCGATGTTAGTATCTATAAGTAGACCTGTTTTTTTGACGTGTTCAACTCTAATCTATAAATTGCCTTCAGTATACAAATAATAAAGCAAACCTAGGCTCGATTTCAAAATGCTTGATGACTAAGAACCGTAATGAGGCAAATTTAGGATCCTCTGAATCTTCTAATGATGTCCAAGAGATCAAGAGTTTTTACAAGATAAACTGTTGTATCCTGGGGCATCTTGACTTACAAGATGACTCTCTAAAGCCTGTTGATCTTATGACTCTTTTTTCTTCCCCCCACATCTCTCTTCTTTTTAAAAGAATCGGAGGGTGAAAGAGAAGGAGGTGACATGCTTGTTTGAACTTGCTCTCTCTTGAGACTTACCGAACATAGCCTATACCATTTCCCTCTGCATTCCTGGGGGGGGGGGGGGNNCCTCCCTCCCCTTGCCTGGGGGGGGGGGGGGGGAGGGGGAAAAAAAACCTGTGGGTAAAAAAAAAAAAAAAAAAAAAAAAAGAGTTTTATTTACCTCAGTTACTGCTAAGAATCTTTTCAGAAAAGCCTTTACTCCTGTCACAGAGGATACAAACTGACGTGAGGTGACCAAGCCAGAGAGGAGTTAGCTGGAGAATGGGAAATGCAAAAGAGAAAGCAGTTAGCAGCCGGAAAAAAAAAAAAAAAACCCTGAA
>VXAK01020931.1:259439-345209 GCA_013399435.1 Arenaria interpres
ATGTTTGCACTGAAGAAATGCTATTGCAAGCAAATTCCACACTTGCTTTCCATGATTAGCTTGCCAATTGATCTTGATTCTGTTTTGCAAGCTTCTTGGAGTATTTGCTGTGATGTGAGCTTACCAATTGTCTTGAACTGGTTAATTGTTTTTGTGATGCAGAGAAGAACATTATGGCATGATGAATAAGAGACCCAAGAGGGTTCCTTACACAGTTTCCTTTGGGCACTGCCCAAAGACTTGTTCTTTGGGTCTGCCTCGTGATCAGGCTGGCTAACTTTACCCAGTTAAATTGGGTGCGGCGGATATTTATTATGTTCAAAATATTTTGTTTAATTTGGGTTTTTTTACAATAATCCAATACCCTATACATGTAATAAAATATACACTTGAAATCGTCTCACTGGTTTAGGTTTTACATGAGCTAGATAAAATAAAATATCAGGTTATGCAAGTTACTTTCTGACATAGGTAGTGACATTTGAGGAATTATTTTCTTAAACCAGGATTACTAATTTATTAAGAAATAGTTATTACAGCACAGTTGCCGTAGGCAGAAATTCTTGACAGTGCTTGAAGAAGTACTGGAAAACCCTTCAGTATCAATAACCTATTTTTCCTCCAACAAAGATGTTTCTTTGTAGACATGCTGTCTTGAAAATTTTTGGCAATGAAAATATTAATCCAGAAATGGAATGTGAAAAATATATATTTTCCCACAAACATACCTTCATGTTTTAATTTATATTAAAAAAACACTCAGCACGCTAATGTAATAGTTCACAGTAACT
This sequence comes from Arenaria interpres, assembly GCA_013399435.1. Lineage (NCBI taxonomy): Eukaryota > Metazoa > Chordata > Aves > Charadriiformes > Scolopacidae > Arenaria > Arenaria interpres. The sequence goes on from VXAK01020931.1 coordinate 260,231, forward strand.
GATCCCATTATGAAATGAGTCTGTGCCTAACGGTCTATCATTGTTTTTGTTGTTCTGTGCATTGGAATATGGTATCTCTCAAATTTCTAATGAGTCACAGCTTTGTTAAGAAAGGCATTTTTTTTTTTAATGTAAGAAAAGAGTTACACACAGTACAGCGGCCCTCTGAGCGGTACATAATATGCTGCTTCATCCTTCATGATGTAATGCTGAGGATGTGGAAGTCATGTGCATTTCTTTCTATTCTTTTTTGGGTCACCAGGGTGCCAGTTTTGAGTGGGTGAGAGATCAAATGGAAACCCAGAAAAGTGCTTTCTGTATATTTTATCAATTCTGTTTTTAAAAGATAAAAATATTATCAACAGTGTTCATCTTCTTTACAAACGAAAATATCTATAAGACAAAATTTGTACCAAATAGGTGGAGTAATGTGTAATGTTAAGATAGGCTCTGGCTTTAAAATATTGTGAAATAGCTAGAATATCTTTAATCTTAACAGAGGCTACTGGTGTTCAGTATGATTAGATTAATTACGGTGGTGGATTAAGACAGGGATCAAAGGTAAATGTGGGACTTTGGAGGCCCAGCAGAGAAGAGAGTTGGGAGAAGTGAAAAAGCTGTTCATAATGAGTATCAGGAAAGGGAATTAATTAATTAATTGAAGGGAATTTAGAAGGAAGGCAGTGGGAAGGTTGGCTAAGACGCCGTTGTTTTTCTTTATTTATTTAGCCCTTTTTATGTTCGCCAAAGAAGATACTGAAAAGCAGAGGAAATCTTTACGAATACAGATGTTTGAATTTCTTTCTCAAAGTTTAAATTTTATTCTTGGAACCTTCTTGATTTTGAATTCTTCTCTCTGGTCTCTTATGAGATTTTTCAGCTTTTCTTGGTTTAAGATATGCTGACAATGCCATAACGTGGTCTTTCACTGTATTTTGGCATTCCTACTCATTGTTCTTTTTCTGCCCAAGTTTGTTCTGTTTTTTAAATCTAGCCTTATTTATTACTCCTTTGAGAACAGGAACTGTCTGATACGCTAACAACAAGTGACAGCTTTCCTGTCACTAAGGACAGGAGAACAGGCAGTGAATATTGCTGAAGTCTGAGGTAAGTTTAGAATAACAATAACTTGTACATACACTGAATTTGATATACTGTAGTGTGACTACGCTCTCTGACGCAGGCTGTGCAACAGATTCCTGTCTCCTCCCCTGGCCACTAACAGGAAGGCACAGCACAATGTTATGCAGCATGTGGCAATTTTAAATTTCTGCTGAAGCTTGACCCTTAGGCAGGAGGGTGACTCTGTTGTTGTCACTGATGAAATAACTGCACTACAGATCTCCTTATAATGTCAGAATGAATAGATTTAAATTGAAAAACAAAACCACAAGAAATTGGTGGAGAGGAAAAGAGTAAGAGACAGCAGGACTATGTCTCATTTTCCTCCCCAGATCTGCATTTTGAAGGGAAGAATAAAGGAAGGAAAAGGTTTGAGGGGAATAAAGTGAGATACCCAGTGTAAGGGGGAGAGATAAAGTAGAAAGTCTAATTTTCCTGGAAGGAAAGGAAAGGAAAAAAAAAAAAAAAAAGCAAGGGGAAAGAAGAAATTGATGTAAGTATGGTTGCCGCTTTCCTGACAATTACTCCAGGAAGGGCTAATGAATGCAGTAATTATACCTGGAAGTTACTCTATGAGAGAAAGGAATTCTTTGGAGTTCAAAACAGTAAGAGTGATACGGTGCTCAGGTAGTTATGAATATGGAAATCAAAGACAACGTAGGCTAAATACTAAATAACACTGTTTTCTGATTCTGGTATGCCATATAAACTGTTGTATAGTCCTCAAAGAAAGCATCTTCTGAATAAGAATTTCTGAAATTAAATTGGAGGAAAAAAAATCGGAATATCTACTGCAGAGATGAGTGTTGTATTGGGAAGAGATATTGAGAGACTCCGTAGGATTTTCCTCCCTTCAGATTCTGTGAGCCGTTACTCCTAAGAGACCAACTTATGCCCTTTGATGCCGTACGGTCTATGCTGAAGAATAGTCGGTTTTCTTCTACAACCATAGGGCATGTGCATTATTTAGCTCATAGAAGTTGGGAGTGCTTTTGAGACACATACAGTATGCAGTATGTTGTTAGCTATTCTCAGAGCAGGAGATGAGATAAATACTAAGCAAGCGGTTTCCAGTTTGCTATAGTATTGCCGCCTTTATATTGTGGGCTTTTCAAGCAGCAAAATATTTCTTTTGTTTTCATATGACACAAAGATAAGAGGGGCAAATGCCTCTGATAGATGTCAATTACAGGAATTTGATAATTTTACTTGCTTTGTCTGTCTGAGTATCAAGAATGTAACTTGTCTCAGAGTTTTCCATCTCTGGAGTTTCTTTTTGCGCAGATATAATATTTCACTGAAATGAAGTGTGAGTTTGGGAAAAATAGTTCAGTACATTTTATGTTAGTGCTTAATAAAACAGTGTACAAAGGAAATGCAGATTTATGAGAGTTCTGGAGTCTTATTCACATTCACAGTGATGCTGAACGCCTTCAGAATTACATGCTTCCCCTTCCTGAAAGCTAAGAATACCTACTGCATGTATTGCCAGCTTGCAGGCAGAAAGTGGGACCACATTTAAGAAAAAAAAGCTGATACATAATTAAATAACTCAGGGAATTTGAGGAAAAACAAAACAAAACCCCAAAGCAATCATATTCCCTGGTCTCAGAGACGCCTAATTGAACTCAAACTCTAGATCCATACTAGTAAATTAAAAAGTGCTGTAACTTGGGCACAGGCTCAGGAGCTGGATTGTTAAATGGTTAAATTCTTAGAATTGTCCCTGGTCCAGTTTTAGCTCAGCCAACTAACAGCCATTCACTTCTCAGAAATACTTTGGGAGTTAGCATGGGCCATGGACCATTTACAACAGGCCATTTAGATATTGTCACCCGGTTCTGATGCCTAAGAGTTTGATAATGTGAGTGGGAAAAATATGACCAGAGTGAGAGTCCTGGTTCTCTTTAGTTGATTAGTGTAGCTGAAACTGAATTAGTTTAAATGCCTCTCAGATTTGTTATAATTTCCTTTTGTGTTTCTTCCTGCCTACGGACCGAGATGAGCTGTGCTTAATGTTCCATTCGTAGATTTTTAGCTCAAAAAAATTTAATAATTTATAACCTGGGGATCTTTGTAAGTTTGAAAGCTTGTGGCACACAAGAAAGAAATGGGAAGTGCACGCTTGGCATTTTATGAAAAGAAAAATTTGTAAGTCACTTTAGCCTATGTTTTCTGTCCATTTTGCTTTCATATAAATAAATGAAAATACATATAATGTAAACCCCAAAATTTTAAAATACTCCTAAATTTTTTTTATAACATCTGGTGAAGGATCACGTTATTATCAGAGCTTGTTTTGTGTGATGGCAAAATTCTCCTTTTATGCATCTCTCCTGAGCAGAATTCAGTAGAATACTTGTATATGGCATAGTCATTCCTCTGAAAAATATGAAAAAGATTTTGAAATTTTTACTGTCCTACTGTCTGTTCCAAGAACTATAGATAACTAACATTGTAACTCACCTTTAAAGAATACATTACAACTTGTTTGCTCTGAAAATTCCTTTTGGCTCAAGTGAAAGTACACAGTGCAAACAAAGTTATGAAATGTGTACACAAGGTGTGAGAGTAGATGGTGATACTTGAGTATAACTTTACGGTTCTGATCCTTCAGGGTAGTCACTGCTGTCTCACCTTTATGCTCACCGTCTCCTTGATTTGAATGGGATTACACATGTCTATTAGGGCCAAATCAGACTGACTGGTTTTCTCCAAATAGCGTCAGCAAATATGTCACGGATTTTTTTTTTATTTTTTCATTAAATAGAAAGCACAGAATTGTAAAATCTAAACATCTGTTTAGATGGACATGTATTTTAAGACTTGAAGATTTGAGAGCTAAAATATTTGACGATGTGGCCACTATTTTTAAGTCTCATTTCTGTTGTAAAAGTTGATAAATGTTTTGGCTTAGAATCCTTTCAGCTGTGTCACCATCAATTAAATTAAAGGAGCAGAAAATACCATGTTTTCTTAAAACCTAACAAAGATATGGCAAGAACCTGCTATAGCTAATTAAACAGAAGAAGCATTCAAGGAGGAATATAGAGTAAGTTATAACAATTTTCAAGAGGATGAGGCATAACTTACCAATAAAAATATGCCAAAGCACAGTGTAAGGTAAAAATTTTAGTATTTTAAGTTCAAATAATTGATTGGCAATCTCAGAAACAGCATGTAGAGAAGGAAGTTCTGTTTACCTTTGCGAGAAGGACATTGTGTTGAATATGGGAAACCAGAGATGGGGAAAAGCACTGCATGAAAATTATTTATTCAGGAAAAATACTCTAGAGCTTCTGAATCCTTTGCATTATTCTTCATTTAAGACTAATTTTTAAAGTATTTTTTTTATAAACAAACCAGTGCCATTTTTAACCCACCCCAAGCTGGATTAAGTTAGCCCCTCGTTCCATGCAGTGTACACAGCAGCACGACCACAGCCAAACTGGATCAGGAAGAGTAATCCAGAAATGCAAAGTTCCGTAAGATCATTTCCTGTTTTCCAGATCTTGAAGGCATATTTTTTCAAATTGCTCCACCTTGGAAAATCTTAGCTAAAACAGGAATGAAACCATAAAAAAAAATGGATATCTGGTGTGTTTATGTCAAATCAAAATTTTCAAACGTAAATGATTTGTAAGGAGGGTAAGAGTAGCACAGGACAAATAAAAGGAATAGTGTGTGTATTATCCTGGCTGTTAAAAGTTATTATTCTGCCCTTATACAAACTGCTTATTGAACAGTAGAACCAACTAGGTTACTTTCCTATGGATATGTCTTTTAGGAATTTTTCATTTGGATTTTCTGATATTTACTACAGGGTGAGCTCAAGCTGTTGCTCTTTCAGTGGTGACACTAGCAACAATTTAGGCATATTGTGTTAAAACTCCTCTACACTGTAGTTAGTTCTGGCTGAAACAAGCCAATGTTTTCCAAAGCTCTTGGGGATGAAGAGAAAGAGACCAACAAGGCACACATTAGGAAATAGCAAATATTACAAGCCTTGTTTCTTTAGGATTACATTTATGAAATGAAAAATTAATCTTTTCATGGTCATTGTTTAAATTAATCTGCTAACCAAATACTGATGGAACCATAATTCAGTTCAAATTGTATTTAAGTTTAAATTTTAAAGCATTCTGCATACCTGTGGGATGTACTGGCCATCTTTAGGAGCCACTGCAGTATGGTCTTCTTGGAAAGACCTTTCAGAATTAGGTTATATCTTAGTTCATATTATTACAAGGAACTAGAAGCACCAGAAAAGCCACAGGCAAATATGTTCCCTTCTGGCAAATTAACCATGGCTTCCAGAGAAGAAGGCACAGAAAAGCATCTAAACGTTTTCAGTTTATTCTTAATTATTTTGTCAATCTTTTGACATTTCCTTTCCCCTGTATTTGAACCAGCAAATGTTATTCAAATTTGTCCCAAATTATAAATTCATATAGCCCGAAACTTTTTCAAGAGAGTAAAAAAGCAGTTTGTGGCCTCCGGGAGAGTAAATTCCAGGGTTAATTTATAACTAAAGCAAATGTATCTATAAAAAGAAGAAAAGCTCCATAAGAAATATGCTAACAAATGACAAGAAAAAAAAAAAAGGCTTGATAAAAGATATCAGAACTTGTTTGGCACCAGTGATTTTATGACTGAGGAATTCAATTATAGGTGTGTTGGGAGTACCAAATCACAATTCTTTAAATTACTAATGGGAGACATAGCTCTTTATCATGGTCTGAATGTGAACATGCAATGTTCAGTCCTGCCCTCTGTAAATAAACTTTTAGTGCTCACAGTATGCATCTGTCTCTGGTACCAGAGTTGAAAAAGATACACAATTTCTGTTGAATCACTTTTCAAACACGCCTGCTGATACACTCTTCTATTAGAAATGCTGGTAGCCAACAGATCTCTTCCGGGAAGGTTGTAGTGTTCAGCTTGTCTTTTTTTCCTTTTATATCACTATCATTCTCCTAGAATCTTGGTAGATCTGTTTGCAGAAAAGTTAAGTGTATATATGTGTACTCTACAGAGATAGGCAGTAAATCACATCAGTTTGGATTTGTTTACTCCTTTGTTAGATACGTAAGTTTCATAGAGGTCTTTAACCTGTGATGTAGATAATGATTTTGCACTTACCCAAGAGAGGCAGAGTAGCCTCAGATCAATTGCAAATTAACTCCTACAGTCTGCCTATAATCTAAGTTCATTTTAAGGCTGTCTGCGGCTTACTTGTTAGAGTAATAAACCCGTATCTCTTTCAGTCATTGAAAGAGGAAGGGTTGTTTCTGGGAATGCAAGTTTAACTAATGGGGATATCCCCCCGTTAACAGCTGTTGCAGGAAAATTTAAAGGACTGTGTTTTGTTTGCACGGCCAAATTACAGCAGACAATCTGCATCCCTGCCATGAGAAGAACTGCCGACTGATGAAACTCATGAAGTTGGCTGAAGTTGTTTTAGGAATCATTTGAATCTTTGTTTTGCTGAACGTGTCACTGCTGACATTAAAATATGATCATGATGAATTCATATTATATTGCATTATTTTATATCGCATTGTGGCATAGTTATAAGAACATAATATGCACAATGCCTACCCGAAGTACTAAGTCTGCAGACTACTTAGATGAAAAGCTAAAGAAATAAGTAGTTTATTTCATTATCATTTTCTTCTTTTGGTAGCTGAGCAAAAACGTTGTTTGCATAGCAAAGGCTTAATGGATAAATGTTTTACTCTGAATATCCAAAAAGCAAATTATTTAATTCTTTTTACCCATCTCTTTATTGACCCACTGACTTTACTTTCAGTGAGAAAATTGTTCTCTCCTGAATAAAAACTTTTTAAATAAGTTTTTAGTTTTTGCAATCTTGGTCATTTTAAAATTTTCAAATATAAGCAGCATCATTCACCTTCTGATTATTTAATTTATTATCTCTGTGGGCTTCATTGACATAGAGAGAAAAGGGCTGAGAAATGTTGAATGCATCTGCCTTAAACTATTTAAAAATGGTTATTATATATCAGTATTTAAACACTGTTATTGGTAGCTGGTAATCAGTCCATGTCACAAAAAGAGATATCTCTCTACAGAATAATTTCGAGCAAGGGACTCCTTTAGCTGTTCCGAATCAGCCTCTAGAGGAGCCTCTCTCACTGACCCCCGAGGAACTGGAGGTACTGTTCTCGTTAGCCATTAGGAATACCTGCCACAAAGGACAACTCTGGGAATGGGTTTTTCAACCTCCTGCTTTTAGATCAGCTTCATCAGATCCCAGGAAAAATTATGCTAATATAATAAGCGTGGAAATGCTGAAGTGCATGAAATTTGTGAGACAAGATCTGTATCGTGAAGAAAAAAAAGAGTGTTGTGGAGGTAATAATTGTACACCCAAAGGAATATGAGTTTGTTCCAGAAACAAACCATTACCTCACGGGCAGTGCTACCCTGATCCTCTGAATGCAAGGAGTCCATAGGCCTTAAAATTCCTCAAAGCTTCATCTCAAATGACACTGAAACAAAAGGAAAAAAATTGGGTGAAAGATTCAGGGAAATACCTTTGTTATGTTCCTGGTTTTTTCTTAGTTAACGTACCGCGTGACTTTCCTCTCAACCTCTAGGAATGCATTGGATCTCTGTCAAGACCACAAAGTTGTCCGTACTGTAGAAATGTATGAAAGTTGTCTCTATACGGAGTTGCCATTGCTCTTTTCCTTATCTGTGAAGGAAACACAGCAACTCCCACTGGGGAAATTTCATGTTAACTTGATCTTAAAATAAAAAATCAAGGGAAAGGTCATATCCTAATAAGCTGTGCAAATCTAAATTCCCAGGGAGCTTCAGAATGACATTGTATGACTAGGGCATTAACAATTTTCCAACAATGTATTTTTGAACTGCTTCCAATAGTGTTTTTAACATCCGAGAACAAATAGTAAAATAAAGATACAACTGGCAAGATACAAGATCCAGTTGAGCTCTGTGATTCACAGGCCATAGCCCATTGATAATCTGGGGGCTTTGTATCTGACAAACGTAATGGAATGGGCAACTTTTTCGGCTTTCATTGAAGTGTAATTCTTATGAGGAAGCTATTTATTGATCAGTTCATGTATTATTGTGATCTCAGTATCAATAGTTTCTGCTCTTTTCCCTGACCTAAAATTGTAGACCAATGACTTCAGAATGTCTGAGGAAGGAGGAGGTTCGGTTTGAGAGCCTGCTTAGTTTGGTAGGTGTGCTTGTGTTGGCAGACATTTTTAATGTTATGTCCAGCTATTGACCAGGAGGTGCAGAATTCCTGACTAAAAACACATACCATTGTTGTTGTCCCACAAAAGGTAAATTAGGTAACTGTTAGAAATCTTACAGTCAGTTTTAAAGGAGCCAGTATTTGGCTCCAAATTATCTTGTCTGACTCAGTGAGCGTATTATGTAGAGGCATACAAAATATTCTATAGCTCCAAACAATGAACCATGTCTGGTACCAGTTACCATAAACAGTTTAGGGATTCTCAAAATACAGAGGACACCATTGGCTAATTGTATTACATTTCCATAGTATGCCAGACACGTTTTGTTAGCCCATCCTTTACTTTGGTAGGGTGTGCCTGTATAAAGCTACGAGGTGAATACTGTCTTCTTGTAACCCAATGGAAACCAGTTTCTGCTGCACAAATAGTTTAGCGTTTAACCGATTTTGTGATGATCTATTGATAGTAGAAAGTGAAGGTGAGAGCAAAATGAGGTTTTTAATTCCTAAGCTCTCCCTGTTCAGATGGGTGTAATGGAACTAGATTATAGTTATCCTTGTTTCCATCCTCATCGTACCCCTCTAAACCCTGTTGGTGAAGGGTCACCTAAGCTGCCGCAAAACAATTTCTTCTTTTGTACAGAGTATAGTAATAAGGTTTAAAACAGGTGTTGACACCTTGTTACGCAAAGGACGGGAAGCGTAGGGTGGGGGAAGCATTCTGCCGCTGACGACCCCTTCTGATCTTTGGGATTAGAGGTGGTTCAGAGGGTTTCAGTGGGAGTTTTGCGTGCACCGTGAATGCGAGAAGGGTCTCCCCCTGATATTCAGCTCTCCATTACGGCACATTGCGCTGGATGGGATCCAGATGGCCCTTAAGAATTATTTTTTTTTGGTGATACTCTCAACAGTATTTTAATATGATTCCTTTTAAATAAAACAGAAGCTTTCAAGATACCGACCATCTGTCTTGTGATCAAGCTTCAAATTCAGCATTTGCAAACAATTTTTGTTTAGCAATTAAAAAAATAATTAGAACAGTAAAAAGTCACAGTAACTTATCCTCAGTCTATATCAGAGCCACATGATATTTAGCTGTTCACAAGCCTGCTTGTGGGGTTATGAAAAGTCACAGCAATTAACTTTTAGTTCCTCACACTAAACTTGCTTGTCTAGAAAAAGAAGCTCCTTAAAAGAATAATAGGGTATGACAATATAATTTATTGCAAGGTTAACTATTGGTATTCTGTCTAAATTAAAAGATGAATAGCTGATTTAAAAATAAAACAATCAAGTATCCCGGAGTATGTGGGCAAAATTCCAGTGTATAATTTGTGGTTTGTATGTGAAAATGACATACATATTTAGACCAAAGAAATGTAGTTGCATGTAATTATTCAAAATAACACTTTCCAGAAAGTTAATTAATATGATTTTTTTCAGTATACTGACTTAGTAAATGTTTTAGTAAAGTATGCAAGAAGTTAGTTATAAATGTAATTATTTAAATACATGCTTTTATCTTGAATTGTGGTATATACATCTATTTATCATGACATGAAACTGAAAGATTTGCTGTTAGCTGTCCGCTTAGATTACTTGCAGAAGAAATTCTTAAAGTATTTTAAATATGGAAAAACAAGATGATGACAAGAACACATGACAGAGAAGGGAACTGAAATTTTCTCAATCTCTTTCTTCCTCTCTTTTTTAATGCTGTTAAAATTTAACATAACTGCTTTGCTCGTACCGCTATTGTTAATGTTGCATAACCCTATAATTATTAATCTTACTGACACAGCGTTAGAACTTCATTATGCACTTTCCTCCTCGATTGAAACTAGCAAATGCTGTCAGAAATAAAAATGGAATGGCAGGTCATATTTTTAAAGAAAACAGGCAAGTTTACATGAACTGGGTTTGCTATAGGCAATAGTCAGACTCTCATACAGAGCTTCATAGAATCTGAAATCCATATGAACATAGATGGCTGGGGCTCACAGATTTTGTAGCTTAGAGCTAAAAGGCACTTCATGCTTTCCACAATATTTATGTGCAGAATACAAAGTACAAACAGAGTCTTCACCGATTTAGTCAAGCATTGACAGATTCTTTATAGCTGAAAACAAAGAAATTGACAAAAATCACTGTTTAGCATTAGTTGTCAAAGATGTATTCTGAAATTATAAATTAATAACTTTTTCCTGACAGTATATTATTCTTAGATGTGGATACTCTACTTTCTGTTTGGTGTCCTAAAATGATGTCATTTTAACTCTTGAAAAATTATTGTCAAAAATAGCACCACCAGTTTCCATCTTCTTTTAATAGAATGATTTGTACGGTTATACAGTCACTCTGCAGACCGAAACTGCTGACTCTGAGTGTCCAAGTGTGTGACAAGAGTGAGACGTGCTATGCATGGACACTGTGGGTTAAAGATCACCAATATTAATAACTGAAGAATAATATCAAACACAATTTTTAAAATGATAGTTTATTGCAGAAGCAAGGAACAGTAGCTAAATTGCCAGGCATATATGTTTGCTTAAACAGTAATATAAATAAACCCTGCATTCTGGATGAATGACACGGGAAATGCAGGATTGATGTACAGTTCACATGAAGCATCAAGTGAGTTGTTTGAAATAATTTTCCATACCTTGGCAGTAAAAATGTTTATTACTTCACAGGCAAAGCAAAGCAATTTCCATCAACAAACTGGAAATGCTTTTACTTCAAAATAGAAAGGTTGACAAAAGTAGGGCCAAGTCATAGTAGACGTCTTCTTAGGATATTAATAACACAGAGGAAGAATAACCCAACAGAAAATTAGATGAAAAAACTTATTTTATTTTGGTTGTCAACCACATCCATTTCACTCCAAGCCTTCCCAGATCTCTTATTAGAAAATACACTAAGTTTACGCATTAATAACAAAGTCAGACCTTCGTAGAATTTTGCATTAATGTATCATTATCCGGGTTATATTTAAGTTCTTTTCAAAGTGTATTAATATTTTTGAAATGAAACGTGATGAAATCATGTTCTTTCCCCACAAATATTTTGTCTACTTTTTCTTATCAAAAGGTTGCAGGGAGAGTATTCATATTTTTGTTCAAGTTTAAAGAGCGCTTACCCCTCATATTTTTAACAAGTTACTTCTATAGCTTTAAAAGAAAGATATCTTGGGGTTTTTCCCCTTGAAAAGTACATTTGGAAAAGAGTTAAATATCTGTCAAATTCTGTGCCACCCCCAGAGACTTGTGTCAGATTCTCAGAAAAATTTGTGATGGGGGGAGCTTTTCTCAGAAAATCGCTGAGGGATGGGTGACAGAGGGCTTGAACAACTGAGCGTGTACCCTTTTTTGAGTTACTATACACCGTTACCCTGATCATCCATTATCCGAACGCATGTATTATATTTTCTTTTTGAGCGGTAAAGGGAGTTTTATTTATTAGTATTAGATGGTAGGAACGGAAATGACATAATTGAGTTATAGCTGATAATTTACTATTCTTTTTCTCATATTGCTATTGTTTAATCGGGCTTTAAAATATTTCATGTGTAGCTTTTATGAGAGCTAGTTTTCAATGCTGAATTTCCTTCAGAAAGTTTTCACCTCTTTTTTACTCTGGAGTAAAATAGAGAGTGCCACGTTATATTACGTTGAATTTTATACTGATGCAAAAAACCAAGAATGGGGAAGATCCTCTTGATGAGAAGATTCAGAAGTGAAACTGTTGAAGGTAACTCAAATTTAGAGCACAATTCATAATGAACTCACTGGTGTTCATTAAATACTTCTGACAGCATTGCACAACATTGCAATTTCAGTTACAAAAGCTACTTACCCTGCTTCTGACCTGGTTCTACACTCCCTGTGTAGGCAGTCTGAAGTCACCTTGATGGGGTAGTTTTAAAGCTATCTGGAAAAATTAATATTTAGAAAGATGGAGAACATGAGATGCAAAGAACATTGATCTAACGATGTGATAAGTATCCTACACTATTGAGAACAATAATTATTGAATCACATGTAAAAACATGTCAACATATTTTAGTTGGGAATATTTTGGAGGGTCAAAAGTACAGTAGTCAGATGACAAGAGATTGCTCTATTGCTAAAAAGTGGCTGAGCAGGTTATATCCTTCTTGGTTCGTACAGTTGAGGAGGTTAATATTTTTTTTTCTAATTTAAAAGATGAAAGAGATACATTTGTGCAACAGATGATACCTGTACAGAAGTTCATGCGTCTTTATTATTACATTATTTTAGTTGGGCGCTCTTACTGCAGGCTGGTACAAAGCCTGCTGTTCTATATAATCAAAGTGGGGTACCCATTTTTCTTTTCCCTGCTGTTTGTCTCAGCAGAGTAATGGCAACAGTTATGATGGAGCAGAGTGGGGTCCTTCAGCTCTGCGTTGGGCAACGTTGCCCTTTGAAGTGGTACGTGTATCCCTGGGAGTACCCTTCCAGCTTTAGAAACGCCTGATAGAAGAGATTCAGGAGCTAATGAAAATACACTTCAATGACAGTGTATAAATATATTCCCCACAAAATCTGCACGTATTTTTATGCTAGATTAATTTTAGGGGCATCTGGAAGAGGAGAATGCTAAATGTTAAGCCCTCTTTGGTACTATTTATCTGCTTTCTCAAGCTTTGATGTGTTCAAACCAGCTTGACATCGCAGAGTTTAATGGCTGCACACACACATGTACAGAGAGTACTATCTTATACTACATGGCATAGATCAGAAATTATATATAATTATTTATAAGGAAAAATATATATGGGAAAGTGTATTCCCTGTCATGCTGATATATTTTTTGTATTTAATACACAAATAGCGCTAAGCATGTTTACATTAATAAATGAGTTTTGTGTCATGGTGCTTTTTAGCTTTAAGGGCTTAGTGGTGGTTCAACAGGTTAAAAAGTGATACTGAATAAAAAGTAGTGCTCAATCAAATTATATGGGCCCTACATATAGTCTTACCCTATTAAAATACATTCTTAGTATTTTGGAAGATGACAGCTCTGTGATGAAAACGGCCCATCCTGATATGAGAGAAGCTTTTTTATGGATAATTTGCAACGTATTTGACTGCCAGGAAAAACTTTAAAAGTGGGATTTAATTCAAGGAATGAGTTTAAACTCATGTTGCGTTTGTTCCTCCTCCTCCTCTTCCTGTGGGAGTATTCAGTATTCTGCCATGGCAGGGAACTGCGTTTAGGATATTAATGAGTATATTTTACCCTATTACAGTTGTATGCCTTATTAGCTCATCTCTTGGAAACAATACTTAAGTTGCCTGTCTTGTGAATGTTAAAAAGCACTGGCATGACAGAGGCTGAGGGAAGCAAAAAATCCCAGGCTTCTTACCAACAGTGTTATGCATCCGTAAAAAGATCTCAACAAATTCTCTACTACTATTAAGTGGACTGAGAAAGCTTTATGTGGTTGCTTAAGTACTAATACTATAAAAATTCTTCAGTGTTAATATAAAATGCTTCTGAGATGTCTTAGAAATTAACTGGTTATTGTGCACGTAATATGCAATGTTTATTATTAAAGTTATTAACATTTCAAAAAGAAACACAAACTTTGTATTCAGATTTGAATCCCATAATGGAGTACACTTACTCTAGAATTTCATGCTAAATTGGTACTTTAGTTGATAATTACTCACTAAGCACCGTTTTTCAAGAATAGAGTCCATGATTAGTATGTCAAAAGACATGAAAAGACGCAGTGATAATGACCTAATGATACCAAATAAACAAGGGAGCCTAAGATTGTCTTGTAAATAGCTGCTCACACATCTCTTCTTGTATGTTTTGCCACACTACATGCTTAAATCTTTGATAATCTCACAAAGGCTCATGGAGCCACAGAGGAATTTGCAAATTTTCCTGTAATTAATCCTGTGTGAGCAGAGTATACATTAACGAGATAGGAAATAGCACTGTCCCAAAGTATTAGGGTATAGTAGAAATCCTACTAAGCATACAGTAGGCATCTGGCTAAACACTGCACCCAGTGGTTCATGGTAGCTGTGAGTTTATTTTAGAAACTCTGGGCACAGTGCTGTCACTGAGGTTAGTGAGAAACAGCAATTTTACGTAGCAAATACGGCATTTTATGAGAACCTAATTCATTATTGATCTGTGTTCCAACATACATTGATTTATTTGTGTGTATACATGTCCATGATATGTAATTTAATAATATACTCCAGCTAAAGAAGTCCTTCCTTAGCCAGGAACTGAGCTTTTAAAAGTGCTTAACTTTAGGTTGTTTAGGTGTTTCAATACCATTAGCAATAATACAATATAACAATAAAGCACATAAATGAGTGCTTTGTTTAATAGTGGCCTAAACACTGCATTTATTTTGAAGCTATAAACTTTCCATTGACTTCAGAACAAGTTTGAAATCTGTAAGCACACTCACAGGTTATGCGTAAGTCTACATATGGCACTTCTGAATGCGGAATTTTTCTCTTAAAATACTTCTAATGGCATGCACTGAACTTATAAATCTGAATGAAAACTTAGAGAATGAAAAGGTTTCTTAACCCCTTGGTGATTTCTATTTTTGTTACTGTTAGTAAAAAGAGTTTATATCCATTATATGATGTGACATTTTATTTTTAAATTAGTTAAATATTAGAATATCTTGTTGTACACGTTTGAGGTATATGGAAAGATTTCTGGAACGCTGTCTTAGTCACCTTATTTAGCACAGCAAGAATCCAATGTTAGAGACTCTGGAAGCAAATTGTTCTCTCATACTGAGTCAGTGGGAAAACAAAGGAATAATAATTTAAAAAATAGTGCAGGTTAATCCGCATAAATATGAAGTTTTTGAATTATATGAATTTCCTGTAGTTAGTAAAACTTTCACTAGACCTGAGTAATACGAAGTCTGCCCAGTATAAATAAGTGCCAGTTACGAAAGGTACATTGAGTCTCGGAGCCAAGAACGGTTCTGAGAACATTAAGGCTTCCTCCATTGAATTTATTGTGACTTTCTAGTTGATAAAGCTTTGCTCTCTTGTATACAACACAGCATGGTTTTGTATATTTTAAAACCAATGACTTCCCTCAGCCTTGCATGACAAGAGCAGGTCTACTCCTTAGGAGCTTGGCACATTAGTTATTCCACTTTGCCAAAGGGGGCAAAGGTCTCTCTCAAGAAGCCAGCTTTTTCTGATTACAAAATCGAACGTGATTCATTGCCTATCTATCAGTATCCTTTTTTAAATCACGGTGATTCATAGAGAGTAACGCCTACATTTTATATCATGAGATAGTTTTACAATATTGCCAGTGCAAGTTAGAGACATGTTGTTTGTTTCTGGTTTCCTCCAATCCCTCAAAACCACAACGGTCCAGAATTGAGCTCTATTAATGCAAGTAGACATATTGTAAATATTGTAACTATCTTTACCCTTTAGAATTCTGCAGGGCTTTATTCTGATTTTTATACTAGCAATCACATCATACCTTATTTTTCAGATTTTTATGCTTCTGGGTGATTTGGGGTTTTTTTGTTAAATGGAACTAAATAATAATTTCTATTTTGACGATAAGGAGGTGTTTTTAAGACACTTTTGAACAAAAAGCATTGGGTGATAAGTCTTTCATCGGGATTTTAGTTTCAATATACGGCACCTCACAAAGCACAGATTGTAGCTGCCTGTAACTAGAAAACTGCAGTTTTTCCACCCAGGTATTTCTAAGAGCAATTTGAGGGTCCTGTCCCAAAAACTTGGAATCTGAGTGAACAGGGCAGAAATCATTTCTACAGCTCGGTGTCCTGTCAGTCTTGTGACAGCAGCGAACACTTTCATTTCTATCGTAGTCAGTCTCCTACCACCGGGAGCCCAACGCCGTGGCATTACCGGACTTTTGTAGTTCTGTTCTCTCTGATTTTGAAGTGCTGTTCCTCTGAAACCTGAGCTACCTCTCTCTCTCTGTGAAGTTTTTCAGATATATCAATCAGTATTTCTTACACAGCTGTCTTCCATTGTCCAATATTCTCAGTCTCTATTTAAGCTATTATTTGAGCACAGCCTTGCAATTGATTACATTCATATCCTGAAATAAAGTTTCATCGATATCTATCCAGTGCTAGAATGCCACAGCCCCTGCATTAAGTAATTAAAATAGGATGGTAGAATTTGTAGCATTTCTGAGTAGCCTGTGGCATTTTTGAGCTTGTTTCTCATTTGCATTTATATTTACAAGGGTTTATGCTGCTGCAAGGGTATAAAACACTGCTATTTCGAATAAGAACCCAGGCCATTTACCATTTTGTCTGAACTCCGTAGGTGTGGAATAGAAAATATATTTTAAATTAAATAGCTCTATTATTCCCTGTATGGGCTTCTTTTTTCTGTTTCTATTAGCAGCTACCTCCTAAACATCGTAGTAAATTTTATGGACTATGTTCCTAGTGATCACAGCTTGTGCTTATAATTCAGTTATAGGAATAAAATACATTTCCTACTGATTTATGAGCTGCTTGCTTTTGGCCTTTTCAAGTGCTTGGATTTACACCGTTTCTCAAGTTTCTTCTGATGTTTTTTACCGTGCAGCCTTGCTGAGAGGATGAATGGGTTGACTTTTTATTTGGCTTTCTGAAGGCTCTCGGTGTCACGGTTCCCTGCAGCCCTCGCACAGAGCATCACTTGGCTTTCTCAGTGTGGCTCTTTAGCCATCCGCTCTTCAGCACTCCTCTGCGGTTTGCGTTGTAGAGATGTGACACAAACTCCCGTCTATCTGGTGGCAGTGTTTCAAGGTGTTCCTGGGAGTATCTGCTTTGTTGTCACACCCTTAACATTCCACTCAGCCACGGCTTGCTTTTTTTTTTTTTCTTTTTGCTATCAGAATTTTGGTCCTGTGCTGGTTCTGCAGGTTAGTACAGCAGCCTGTAAAAGGAGACTTTCATAAGCTCATACCCCTCCCACTCAGTGATTAACCCTGAGATGTACTTGTTGACTGCACCCTCCCACGGTGGGGATTCGTCCTTCCTCCTCTGCTTAAGGATGTGACAAAACCATTTTGTCTACAACCACTAGGTTTGTTTCTGTAGGGAATGTTTATTCTCGTTCTTTCAGAAGTATCTTGTCTATGTTGCATCTTTTCGGTATTGCCAGGTACCATTCCTCGCATTCATTCCTGGGCACGTTTAGGTGGCTTGAGAAGGACAGAGAAGAAAATGTCACCTATTGTCTTGGTGTTGTGCTTAGAGTCAGGGCTCATGCTGAAAGCAGTGCAGCAAATCATCTGTGAACTTACTGCTTCACGAAGTCTCTTGTTATTGTGGAGCTGATTTTGACACTCAGCATTCGCTAGTGGACACTAGAAATATTCTTGGGTTTTGCAGGTAAATTAAGGGGAGCCAGGAGCTTTAGTTTAGAGCTCTCTAATTGAAGCAAATCCATAAGAAGCTCGGTTTTCATTCCTGTAAATATTTCTGATAAATCCATACTTGGAAAAATAGGAGGTCTCCTGAGGCAGTGGTAGGAGCAGGAGTGTGCCTGAGTCCCAGGTGCAGGCACAAGTACCTTTGTTCCTGCTGCAACGCACAGTTCTGGGGTAGGAACGCTGAAAACCAACACTGAGTTTTCAAAAAACAGTTTGAATTTACAATACGAAAATTTGTCAATACTTACTCTATCAATTGTCCTTTTCCCACAATCACAGTGGTTTCTGATGTGTAATTGGCTTGAAAAAAGACTACTTTGGATAACTATTTGAAGTCCTACCAATATAATGCTGTTCAGTGCACGTGTCATCACATCAATGAAGTGATTTCTGCCCTGAATGTTACCAGTGTTTTGAATATGTCCGTGGATAAAAAGAAAAATCCTTTTTTTCTCTGCTGCTTGGTAATGCAAACATAACAATACAAAATTCTATAATCGGATTTTTAAAGCAAGTCCTTGTAGCTTTTTGCTGTTGCTTTGCTTTTTCTTGCTGCAGTTTGACGCTCATTGAGTTTGGCAACAAAAGCCTTCGTGATTTTGTCAAATACACTGAATTGGGGGTGTCAGCCAACAAGGCTCTTTTTGTGTACTTTTTTTGCTTGTTTGTTTATTTAAGAGCATCACTGATTGTGTCAGCAGAGTTCTTGGAAAGAGGGGTTTTTTAGTTATGTTGTGCTCCCTCTGCTGACTCTGCAGCAACAGAACACGAAGTAGTAGGGGTCCTTCCTTACGGAGCGCTTGTTAGATTTAAGAACCTGCAGACCATACGGTAGTTTTAATGTGTTAAATGGACTCTGACCACGAGCTTTGATTCATTGTTCGGAATATAAAATGACTGTACATACTCTGGTTTATCCAAAACCAAATTACCTTTATTTTATGCAGATGTTGTTAGATAAAGTCTGATAACGTGAATGAAAAATGGATCATTTTCATGACCGAAGAAGGTATCACCTAAAGGCTTAAACTAAGCTTAAAGCCTCATTTTACATACATAATCAGGAATATTAAAATTTTGTAGAGCCCCTGCTGAAGAAAATGGCTATTTTAACGATATCACAGAGAATAGGCGGGGGAGAAAGATAATATTCTTTCACTGAACAGGAGAACTGAGACAAAAGTCGAAATGGTGGCATTTTTGAAATCTTTTTTTTTTCCTCCAGGAAAAAGTAAATGCAGTAGGATGAGGTCATTTTCTCGTAAGAACCAGAAGAGCAATGACTAGGACAAAGTGCTACCATTTTTCCAAGTCTCACTGGAATTGATTGACCATCTACACCTTCCAGGGGTTAATCACTCTCTGACCACGGGGTATCACCAGGGCCTGTGCCTCACATCTAGGCCCTGAAAACAGCGCTGATGACAATGTTGGCTTGAACCGCTTGTCCATTGCCACATACAATTTCTGTGTCAGAGGCAACGAAAGCACTGAGTTGTTGAAAGGGGGATGCAATTATTTTATCACAAGACTGTCCTTTCCCTTATTATAGTCCTTTTGTAGCGTTCTCTTCTAAAAGATCAATGAAGGTCTTTAATTCAGTGGCTGTGGTTCCGCCACTTAGGGAAGAGGTATTTTTGCAAGGCACAATGCGTCTTAAGTTGTTTGTCTTAAATGAAATATATGGGGATATCAAGCTGACAATTCACCATCTCTACATCTTTCTTAAAAGCTAGGAAAGGTTATGTGATCTTAACCAACTTATATATGTCATTATTTCAGACATTGTCTGAGCCTGCTTTAATTAAATTAATTCGCTGAAGTCCCATTAGGTTCTGTAACACTTGCATATGTGTTTACTTGACAAACTCTATACACATTTATACATGAGGTGAAATTCAAACTATTCCATGAAATACGTTTTTATTTAAAACAAACAAGCAAACAAAAAACCCCCAATATTTACATCATGTATGTATTTGTCCATATTTATACCTGTCCATGTAGTAAAATTGCACTATTTATTTTTCTTCCTTCTGATTTTCTGTAACTTGTATGAGGTGAGGATGTTCCAGTTGCTTCATTAAATACCTCTAGGGTCATATTTTGGTAGTTTTGTCTGGAAAGAGCGTGTCTAGAATGTAGTGCAACAGGCCTTTCAGGTTAACTGAGCACAGGTAGTGTTTATGGTAAAGAGGAGCTTGTGATCCAAGATGTTTTTCATTCCATGGTAATCTCTTCTGTTATATTTTATGTTTTCCTAATACATATATATAGAGAATAACTTTCTTAGGAATTGGAAATCAATTCAATTTGCATATGCCACTGAATGAAGTAGCTGAATGATATGATAGTTCTCCTAATCACTCCTAGATTAGCTAACTGGAAGCAGTCACTGTGGCTGATAGCCAATACAGAAGTGTATCAGTTGAGTTCATGTGTCTTCTTTTACTTCCTCGTAGGCAATAGTTAGCAGTTGGCTACAGGGGATTAAACACAAGTAAAAGGAGTTATAACAGCTAGTTCCATATCTCAGTATTTCCTTTTATCTCAACAGCGTTCTCTTTCAGTTCTGGTCTTTAATGATTAAATGTTAAAGCATATTGATCTGGCGATGTGAATAACATCTCTGCTACTATTCTGCATAGTCTTTTGCCGGCTGAGAATGATTTTTGCACATGAAAATCTTTTTAGCCAATGGTAGTTATGTTTTTATTACCTGGATCTCACGTGAACACGTGTGATTTTATTTTTTTTTTAATGAAAGAATCTTGGACTAGTCTGTTGATAGGACTGATGCTTTGGTTTGTTGTCTTTGTTTTTCTTAAAAAGGCATGAAAGGACCACAATTACATATATTTTTTCAGAGGGAAGGGTTGGCTTTCATCTTTTATGGGGAGGAAAAAAGACAAAATACACAGCAGAAACCAAGCACAGTTACATGCAAAATAGAAATATTTGTAAACTAACTATTAAACACAGGAACAGTTTTTACATTTTAGTTTTCAATATTGCAAGAATAAAACTAGCACATGAAAGGTTTTCTTCCTTTTAGTATTTAAAATATAAATTAAAACTGAGCAGTGAAATTCATTTTGTTTCCAGTGTAATAGCAAATTTTATGAAATTGAACATGATAGCGTGAAGACTCAAACTTTAAAACTGTAACGAAATGCTTTGAGCACACCTGAAAATTTTCATACTTCAAAAATATTTATGAATAATATTAATGTGGGATCATTAATGCCTAGCTCTTTTGTTGGATAAAGAAATGCTATAATATGCATCTTGTTATCCAGAAACAGAGAAAGGAAGCACAAAACAGCTGTCTTGTGATTGATTTGACCTTAGATATTCTCTAGTACAGAATCTGTGACACTGACATCTTCAAGATTCCTTTAGCAACTTTGAGTTTACTGGCATCTTGGAAAAAGAAATCAGAAAAACAGATCAGAAATCTGTGCATGATGAGAGAAAGTCAGATATTTTAGTCCTTTTGTTGTCATGAAATATAGTAAGAAAATAATCCCTTACCACCTCTTTGCACAGATGTCATAGTAAGTACTAGAAATACAGTCCTCACAGCTGGGAAAGCACAAAATTTGCTTTATTTTATGCAGCAATTAGGAAAGCTAAGATTAGGTAGAAGCCACAGGTTCTCCATTTCTCCCCACGTAGACACACAGGCATATAAACACCTGCCTTGTCCTGTCTTGTGGTGCTGCGGAGGGAGCAGGATGTACTTTCCCTAACCGTGAGGCGTGAGAGGCAGGATGTTCCTCAGCTGCGGTGAGATTCAGTGTTCTCTGCTCGGGAGCCCTCCTGGGCTCCTGCTCGGCTGGGACTGGAAAGGAAATCCACGTAAATTGTACAGAGCTAAAGCCTTGTCAGTTTAGATTTATAATATAGCCAGAGTTAACTGTTTTCAGTGGAATTTAAATATGTACATGCAAACCTTTTGTGTGTGTTGAGTAAATCCTATCCTAAGGCATTTTACCATGTCAGAACCTTCTACTTTAACAGAAGAGTTCAGATACGCGCACTTACGTGAGTGTATAATATCATTGCCAAGTAACTTCGTGGATGTCTTACACGAAATGATAATATAGACAACTCCACGATTTTTTGAAACTAAAAGTAGACATTTTTTTGTAGTGGAAGGATTTAGCAATGCCTTTTTAGTTGCCTGAAGTTCAGAAGAACTGGTATTACTAGTCATGGGATGTTAACCTCTGGAAGGGGTGGAGTTTATAGGCTTTTGCTCAAAGAATTGTAAATGGCTGCTGATACCAGATTTTATTGCCTTAGAGCAGAAATATGAGTAACATAAAATGGAATTACTTTGTGACCCGTAGTAGCTGATAGGTACACCCACAATTCCCTGGTTTTCTCTTTAGTGTAATCTTGGCATTTTTATTTCCTCTATTCCCAGCATACGCTGTGTGTGTGCGATACGAACAGATGCACACAAAAAAACCCCCCAAAATAAGAAAAAAGCAGCATGCATGGAACACAGCCCCTCAGATTAAGTGGTTGTTAAAACAACAGATTACTTTGTATTCATTTATTTATTTTTATTTCGCTGCTTCTAAAACTTAATAAAAATCTAAACCATCACAGTTCTAGGCTAGAAATACTTTTACCATGAAGCTACTCTGGCATTATTGGTAGTTTTTGCTGAAACAAGTTAGTTTTACTGACTGTGAGAACAGCAAATTCCTATTAAGGAATTACAATACCCTCTCAGCTTCTGGAGTTTGCGGCCAGCAGCCCAGACCTCTGGACTTACATGCTCGTTTGAGTTTTTCTAAGCTGTGGTATATCCACAGAGTGAATTTCTCACACACTGTGATATACAATGAATCAGGATTTTCACAGAATTAATCACATCATACCTAATCAAATTCTTCAGGGCACGGCAGTTACTCACTGTTATAAAGTGAAACATAGATTAGCTTTAACTTGCTGTTCAGCTCACAGTGGTTTGCGAACTCAAGTCTTTTAAACTGAAGACACAAAGTGACAGCACCTCAAGATTGTGAGAATATGGAGCTTTTCTGGATGAGGCAGGAAAACTGCTTAGTTTTACAATCTGCGTTGTGTGTAATAATCAACTGCCACTGATTTCATTTGTTTTTTAAGTATATCTCTATTCAGTGAGTGCCTTAAGCCTGCGTTTCCCTTGCAGCAGGCACTCAAGCCTCTTTGGCGGCTTCTCTAGTGCAGGGGGGTGTCTGTGCAAGGGCAGGTGTCACTATGGGTCCTCCTGCCTTCTGGTGCCATGGTCACCTGCACTTGTTTCTTGCCACACAGTGACCTCATGGGTGCACCTGCACAGACCGAGCCCTGTGGGCTCCGCAGGATGAACTTGGGCTATAACCAGGATCGTGTCTCTGGGCGTCCTTCTTCTGCACCCTTTAGGCAGCCCTCCAGGTACGAGGTGGTCATAACTGTCAGTGTCACTTGCTTAAAGGAATATAAGCCGATGTTTAAGTTCTAGATGTCTGTTGATTTTATTTTTTTAAAGATGTGTCTCGTTAATTACAAAAATGGACTCTCAAGAAGGAGTCTATTCTATTTTATTGCTTTATTTGGAAATCTGTTTCCAGAAGACCATTCCCATTGTTGATGGCCAGGGGTTTGCACTTCGTACTTAAGAGAAAGATTGACTATTTGGAAGATACTATTTAACACCAAGCTACTCTGACAACCTCTAATGTACTTTTACAAGATAATTTTCACTTGTGGCTCTTAGAAATTCTCTTGTTTGCTCGAGGCAGATCTTACTTTCATGAAGGATAACATGAGTCTGTTTCTCCCATCCAAAGGCTGAAGGCTTTGGGAAGGCGGACCCTTAGGCTGACCTTGCCAAGAGTTCACCCTTAAACAATCTTTGCTTTGCAGAACCCTCCTTTATCAGGCATATAGTAATAGGAGCGGCAGGATGAAGGAGCTATAGGTTCCCCTTTTGCTCTACTAGGGGCAGTGTGTGTTGTGCAGCGTGGGATGCAGTAGCATCTCTTTTCTTCCCACTGCGGTGAGAATTTCTTATCTGAAATTGAAGAATAAGAAATGTATCTTACACCCTTTGTTGTCGGTGTTGAAGGCAGAAGAACTGGAGGGTTGTGCCATGAGTCCTGAAAGGTGGAAGAACCGTGGTGACTTTCCTGAGGAAAGGTTAGGAGAACCGCAACCATTTCTAGCCATTACTGCCTTAGCCCTTCGGCAGAGCTGATGGGGAGGAGAGTCACTGGTTTCATTACCTTAGGCCTGGCAGAACAAAGGATGAGGTCAAAATTATAGAGCGGGTCTGTTCCATTCTATTCATTTTGCAACAGCAGTTTTTGCAGGGTGACAGAGTAGTTTTGATTCAAAATAGATCAAATCAAAGTTCCTGTTATCTAGAGGTTAAAGGCTACTTACTTGATTGGGTCTAAAGTCCAAATTAAACAGCCAAAGTGACCAAGTTATTTTAGTTCCATAAGATCTATTCTATTTTTAGATTAGAATGTTCTTTTTATAAATCATGGAAAATTAAAGACAGACCCTAGCTATAAAACAGTGAGTGTCTTACACTTGCTGTTACTTACATTACTTACAGACTTTTTCAAAGCTGAAATATGTCTAAATCGAGGATTTGGGTTCAGCTAAGTGTCAGGAGAGGTCTCAGTCTGAATTCACTCGATTTGCTGAAGATTTTTGCAGATTGAAGCTTTTTATATGTTTACTACTTTCAAGATCTAGATACATACATATGGAGTTCGGAAAGTCATAAATTAAATTTCCTTGAGCCTTGGCTTTAAGAGTCTGTGATAAAAATTTTTACATAATTGAATGAGTAAAGTTTTCAAATATTTCTGGTTATTTGGAGGAAACCACCACTATTTAATACCAAGTACTATTTTTTTTTCCCTTAATATTAAAACCTTTAAGATTTTCAGGCATGTGGGAAGAATGATGATTAGAATTTGCAAAACTGAAAAGTTGTGGCAGATTTCTAGTTCTAGTCACACACATGCTATTGAGAGGTGCAATTAATGTTATCCGTCTGTTTAAAAAAAGATGATTTTTTTTTCCAGTTATGGCACTTGAATTTCACATCCCTGGTTTGTTGGTTTCTTTAATGACTTGAATGCTTACTAAAGCACATAAACGTTCTATAAAATGTACTATCAACATGCGATTAGATCTCATCTGGCCACTCATAATTATTTAGAAGGTTATTTTTCCCATATGTATTTTCGTCAATCATTCATCTAACCCTTGTTCCGTGAGATCTGTTTGAAGTACAGATGGGATCAGGTCAGCCTAGCAGCATACCGAAGGCAGCCGGGATTCTGTTCCAAGGTTAGCCCCAGCCCCGGGTGCCACCAGATCTCATTGACATGAGACAGCAGAGCCTTCCTAAGAGGAACCCGAAAGCTGGGTTAACTGCCCAGTGTTACCCGTGCAATGGTACCGTACAGCCTAATGCATTGTATGCCGCCAAACTCAAGCCAAATGATAGATGGAGCCTAAACATTCCCCTAAAACCTCCGCTTGATTACGAGTTTGCATCTCAGCCCTTTGGACATGAGACAACTGGACCTCAGCTGGGGCCTGAACTCATTACAGAGATAACTACCTGCTTTTAAAATGTCTGTTTCTTTTTTTTTTGTTTTCAGGGATTACAATGGTTGACACAGAAATGCCGTTTTGGCCCATTAATTTTGGAATTAGTCCAGTGGATCTGTCTGCGATGGATGACCATACACATTCCTTTGACATAAAGCCATTTACCACCGTTGATTTTTCAAGCATTTCTTCACCACACTATGAAGATATTCCTCTTGCAAGAACTGATCAGACAAGCATTGATTATAAATATGATATCAAGCTCCAGGATTGCCAAAGTATGCTTTTAATTTTTATATATATATTATTTTTTTTTTAGTATTTCCTTCATGTTCATATTTGCTTCATTCTCTGGAAAGTGTACCATCAGCAAAAGAGTTTACAAGTATTCAGATGCTTAAATGGTGGCATCCTGTATCCGCAGAGATGTCCACTGGATATTCTTGCAGGGCAGATCGAAGAGATAGCATACATATAGCAGACCTTCACCTTTCCAGAGCAGCAGCTGGGGATTAGACAACAGTAGCATAAAGTGTCTAAAACGACATTAAACTCTTCTTATTAGACACACGAACCCCACCATTTGTTTCTGAAACCTCTGGTCTCCGATTCATGTATCTTGTGTGTAAGTTGGCCTTTGAAGCTCTGTGCACACAATGCAGGGTAAATATCCTGGATGTTAAAAAATGCCCCAGCATAAATAGCGTATTAATTATTAATATGAGTAGCTTTTAAATTCCAAACAGCCTGAGAAACTGACGGTGTAGAAATATTGGCTCCATCTGAGTCACAATGTTGGTGTCGGTGTTCCGAATGCAGGCATCACCTTGGAGCTTCATGGGCTAGTGTTACTTACGCACTACCTCAAATGCTGCTCTTTCACCAGTTACAGTTTAAAAAAAGGACACAGAACTCTCCTTTTGAGAAAGGAAGTGCCCTATTGTTAACTAAGTTGTTACTACATTCCTGCTCAAAGTAGGAAGGTGAGGTTGCTGTGCCTGGAACTGTTTTAGCCTACTGAGATCACTTCTGTTAGTAGTGATATGTACAGGAACTCTTGCAGGGAATTTCTTCTAGGAAAATTGAGGTATTTAATTTTGGTTGTGTAGGGAAGCAGGTGCTGTGTAGCTCTGGGTTATTTATGAAATAAATTCAAAGACAGTTTTCCCGATAATAATTTATTTTTCTTTTGTTTAATTAGAAATGTCCGTAATACTGTAATACACACAAAGTGTGCAGCAGAGTTTAGGTAGGATAAATCCTCTTTGTCTTTACTTAGATAATTTTCTACTTTTCTTTTTTCTTCCAAGTTTATCTAGGAAAGAAAGCTTTCTAGTTTGTAAAGCGTAGCCAGTCTGGAAAAGAAAAACATTCACCTTATTGTAGTACTGTGTCTGTCACCGCTCCTGAGACGTGATCTGGTGTAATGGTAAAGTGTCAAACGTCACAGCTTTCTTCTATGACCAGTAGTGATTGATTTAAAGACACCAAGCCTGTCGCTGCTTCTGTGTATTGTGTTATAGTGTGAATTCATCATTTACATCTTCTCTACACACAGGTGCAATCAAATTGGAGCCTCCCTCCCCACCCTATTTTTCAGAAAAGGTTCAGTTGTACAATAAACCTCACGAGGAGTCTTCCAACTCCCTGATGGCCATCGAGTGCCGTGTGTGTGGGGACAAGGCCTCTGGATTCCATTACGGTGTGCACGCCTGCGAGGGCTGTAAGGTGGGTTGTCACAAACCTGTTCTTTCCGAAGTAAGAGTTGTTTCTGTTTTCATCTGAATAATCACTTGGTAAAATAAGAGATCCGTGCTTTTTAAAAAGAGTTTTATGGCTTTAAATTGTTCCACGTATACTGCATATACTTTGCCTCAGTAAGTGGGAGACTTTTAAAATATAATTTGCTTTTTTTATAACGTTACTGATCTATTTGAATTTTTTCTGCGTTTCTTCTACTTTTGTCAATTATGCAATTATATTTCATTCCTGCAAAATTAGTTCAGCACTTGGCAAAACCAAAGAAATAGAATAGATGAAAGAATGTAAATTCTTTGTAAGTGCTCAGGCTCAAAAAGGAAAATAAATCTTTTGGGAACGGCACTAGGATCAGCGCGGGAGCCCAGCGATAGGCAGCGAGTATGGTCCTTAAGGAATCCGTCAAAACCAAAGTTAGACGCAGCGTGTATACAGAAAGGTGCTGTGTATGCACAGAGACGTGGGCCGATGGCACCGGCAGTTTCTTGCATCCTTTTGTATGCTTTTGTGTTTACTCCAGGGCTTTTTTCGAAGAACAATCAGATTAAAGCTGATTTACGACAGGTGTGATCTTAATTGCCGCATCCACAAGAAAAGCAGAAATAAATGTCAATACTGCAGATTTCAGAAATGCCTCGCTGTCGGAATGTCGCACAATGGTAAGTGCACAAAGCATGTTTGAAAACAATCATGTTTCGTCCGAAAAAATAACATGGAACATTAATATGATTACTGACTGTGCTGCTTTAACACCCAGAGTCCTCTGTTTCTTTACACCAGGCAGTTTAGAAATACATATTGGGGATTGCCTCTGAGTTTAGGAGACGATGTATGAGGTTGGAGATTACTTTCAATGCTAAAACCAGAGAGGTAGAGATCTGCACTTATCAATGCAATAATGTAACACAGGAGTTGGTTTTACTCTCCATCATTCGTGCTCATTACACTGTCGGTTGTTCTTCCTGAACATACTCCTGGTATAATGGTTAGTTTTCAGTTCGTTGCCTTATTTTCTGACACGACTGTTTTGCATAGTTTAGCTCAATATCCCTCTCTTCTAAGTGGAAAACCGAATGATGAAAAACGGACTAGAGAATTTACTGAAAGTTTGTGAACAATAACAACTTGAATTTGATGCATGGGACACTCAGGGAGGACTGTTAGCATCCCGAAGTTACCAATTCCTCATACTTTAAGCGAACGGGCCAGACCCTGTACTGTTTTAAAAAAACCCCTGTCCTCCTCCTCCTTCCTAGGCTACCCACTTCTGGGCGTAGCTTCCACTGTGTGGTAAGTAGGAGCGCGGCGTTTTTAGCGCGTTCCTTCAGCTCTCGGCCTCCTGTCCTACGGTGTGTGTAGCTGTGATTCCTGTGGCACACGCACGGCCTGAGCTCCCCTCCATCCAGAGGCGCCGCGTCCCCTCCGGTCCGTGACCCGCGAGCAGCCCTTCCGTGTTCAGTGTGTCCTGGTCTCAGGTGGCAAAGGTGTTTGCCGCTCTCCAGGCCTGCCATTGCCTTCTCTGCGGTAGGTGAGCAGAGAGCACTGTGCGTGTCACGGTACCGCTCGCTTGAATTTAGAAGAAAGTCCCTCAGAACTTTAAAATTTAAGGTATCGGTTCATGTGGAAGCGGTTACTTACGAATGTTTGGACAGAAAGACATCATGAAGATTCTTCGCTGCCTTGCTTTGGCAAAGTTGAGTGAAAACAGGAATTAAATGTCATAACATAGAGACTTATGTAATTCTAAGGGTAAAGAATTGCAAACACGACTGGGAAAATAATTTCTCTGTGGTTTTTTTAGAACTTTCATTATTTTCAGTATAAAAAAAAAAAAGAGAGAGAGTGGACTGTCCCCAAGAGGAAACTTTAACTGTGGTTTGCGAAGTTAATACATGCAGTGAATGTAAATTGGTATGGGAAATGTTTTGCTAATAGAAAATATGGTTTTCGAGTTCCTGGGATGCAACAGTAACACTTAAAAATAAATCTAATTTTGAAATGCTACTGTGGGTATTTTTATAGTAATTCAGGAGGTTTTATTATTATTATTTTCAAGGTGGATGCCAAATTCTCTCATAACCTAGCAACACGGCTTCCAATTATGTCAATGGGAACCATGTGCAGCTCCATCAAGACGAGCAAGGCCAAGACCGTTCTCTCTGGCTTAGTAACACAAAGGGCCCGAGAAATATTTTTAAAATGAACATTTCACCTGCCATTTTTTCCTGTTCAGCCTCTGCCACGGCAGAAGCTGTGGCAGCATCAGGGGTCGTGGGTATAGGTGCCCAGGGGAGGGATGGAGAGGAGGGGGAAAGGGCAAAGCCCCTTGTCCCGGGGTTTGAAGCAGCGCTTCTGTTTGCTCTCACCGCGAGTTCGCCCTTCAGGGAGGTAGTGGTCTCTATATTCAAATTTTGGCTTCTACATTTGGGGTTTTTTTGCCCGCTCTGGTTACAGTACATTTTATGAAACAACACCCTCATTCCTCCATCATTTATTAATAAACAAATTTATAAAAATGGACTAAATTTTGCCTTGGAAGACACAGGGCTATATAAAGAAGCACGCAGAAACACAACACTGGGTGCTGTCAGTGACACCGAGACACGCTTGTATGTTACATCTCCGGATTAAAGTACGTCCGTTTGACTAGTGAAGTTATCTGAATTTTAAATGCTTGGAATCAGGATGTGGATTATTTGTGCCCCAGCGTTCCGATCGGTGACTCTCTTTGCATAGATGGACTATTGCAAAATGAATAGGGCACTTAAAAAGAACCCAACAAACCCAAATGGGGAATGCAAGGAGATACTTAGCAGCTACAGCCACATTTTTTCACGTAGAAACGCTACATACCACTTGGCTGAAGGTTAAAAAAGACAGTAGTGTTCTCATGCTTTGAATATTGTTTTCCTTTCCTTCTCTAGCCACAGTGCTGCGCTGCGTTTAACCCTTAACTGCCCAGATTGTATTCTGCAGTACCACTAAGCAGAAGCTTGGTTCTTTCATTTTGGAAACTTCATTAATTTTTTGGTTTTTCTCTTCTATTAGAAGTACTATTTCTATAAAACCAACGACTGTAATGGGAAAAAGAGCGCACATGGCAATATATCTTTATTATCAGTTCTGGGAGTAGTGAATTATTCAATGCCTCCACTAAGGTCAGTCAGGTATCCGCCCTGGCTCTATCTTGTGTTTTTTAGTGTAAGAAACTGTGTTTATAGTCTATCTAGGGACTCGTTTATGCTCAGAAATAATCTAGACAATCAGAAGGCATGAGAGCTATACACAATAGTCTGTAAGCGATCGTAGTGACTTCTCCAAGCCATAAAATGTGGTGTAAGGATAAATATCCTAGTTTTTCCACAAAAAGGCAAAGAATGTAATCTAAAATGTAGTGTGTTACTAGATCCACTATAGGTTTTATATCACTGACATTTGGAGAATACTGTAAATGCAAGTAAATAAATAACTGCCCAAGGAAAGAGAGAGAGAGATCGTACGTTCCAGCTGCGGGCACCTGCCCAAACTTGCAAAATCCTCCATTACTGTGAAAGAAATTGCCACCTGAAGCCCTTCCACCCTTGCAGCCTTGAAGCCATGTTTCTACACCTCTTCCACCAGGGCACTGGCTTCTCCCTGCCCTTCCCACCCCGGTGCCACTTCCCAGGCTCCGGCAGATGAGGAAGCTGGGCCTGCTGTGAGGGTAGGCGGAGGAGAGGGAAGGCAGAGTAGCAAAGGAGGAGAAGTGGTCCGGGGAAATAGAAGATGAGGCCGGGGACACAGGAGGGATGTGGAGAGAGGAGCAGAAAAGGGAGAAGATCATGCCACCCGTCCTTTAAACCTTCCCCAACCACCAGAAACGCTGTGAACTCTCCTTTTTCCGCTCTAACCCCTGTAAGTCTCACCGATCCCTCCTACCTCTCCTCTTGCCCAAAATCCCACTTCCCAAATATTTTCTGTAAACCTCCCGGTGCCTGACCTCTTCCTGAATTTTGGCTCAGTCCCCTGAAAATGACAATGACTTATCCGAAAGGAAACTACTAGCACCACAAAATTGAATTTTGCCCCAAATTTTGCCTGCAATGCTAACAAACATTGAACAGAATCTGCTGCAACTAATATAATATTTAACAAATATATTCTTAAAAAAAAATAAAATTGAAAACAATCCTTTTGCCTATCAAATTATAAGATAGGAGTTTTCGATTCACAACTCTCTAGCTTTATGTTGTTAACAAATGATTATATTTAAAATATATTTTTGGATCCCGATCACCTTATACTTAGGAAACTTTATTCTCATAATTAATGAATTGTATCAGAAATCTTCCAAGACACACATTTTCATGAAATAAGGATCATGTTTAAAAGCGGATCATGAAAGATCTAATGCTGTTAATCCACCTTTAGAAAGAAACAAACACATACAGGGATGATAGATTGCTAATAAATACAATCCATAAAAAAATAATGATGCATAACAAACTTTACCCCAACTTTCACACACTAAACACGAGAAAATATTATGAGATTCCTGAGAGATTTCAAGATTGGCGTTGAGTATTCTGTAAAAGTCTGATGTTGATGCTAGACAACAAGATACGCCCTAAGGTTTTATGTAGTCCAGAAACCTGTGAGATTTCATTTCCATTTTGGTGAAGCCCATTCCTGTATTTCAAAGACTTGGTGCTACTGGGCGAGCGCACACCCTGCTGGTGCTGGTGGCTGGTTGGCTGCAGCGATGTGGTGCGAGAGCTGGCCTTCCCGCTCAAGCGGGTTGTTCAACCAAGCAGGAGTGGTTTTAGGGCAGCCAGAGGTAACCCCGCTGTACCCCTTTGATTAGTTAATCAGCTGGCGAGGTCTTTGATAACAACGGGAGCTTTGCACTGAGCTGCCATGGATGCAATGGCTTGCCGTGCTAGCAGTAAGCTTGGTCTGTTAAATCTAACTCGGTTCTGAGTGCAGGATACACGCGCCCAAGGATGCAAGTCGGTGTTTATAACCTAGTTTAACATATAACAACGTATATGCTAAGTTTATTTTGAAGTAATCTCAACATTTTACCATGCTTGCATATATTTCAGTGTTACCTTTGGCACTAGTATTCATTTATTTTGCTTTTTGTGGTTTTTTTTCCCGCCCTTTTTCATTTACGCAAAAGGAATTTAAAAGAATCTCTTTTTAAAAGGGAAACAAGAATCTGATCTTCATAGAAAAATTAACATCACGAGACCCTGTGCCAAACCTATGCCAAATATTCCTTAAAAATATATAGCAAATTCCTATGCAGCTTTAATCATGTATCATTTGACATAGTCTTCTTCCATGTCTTTGGGCTTTAACTCCAAAACAGATTATTCATAAAGGTACTTGCATTCATAAAATTTAGCACAAATTCAAACACATGGAAACAAAAAATGAGATATGACTCCAACAAGGAAGAGCACTGAAACAAAGAGAAAGTAGCAAAGTAATAAATACTGGTTGGGGTTTATAGCACTTTTCATGCAGAGACCTCAAAGCACTTTTCAGGAAAACAAGCCTAACCATCACAAGTGAAATAAATATAAATGATAAGAAGGCACCTACTCTGGAACTATTAACAGTAGATGGAAGCAGTTTTATATTATATTATTTATATTATTTACATTATATTTATAACAGATGCCTGCTTTGCAAAGAGAATTTGGTATCCTTTTTGGGGGATAGATAAGCACACCAGAAACAGGATTCCGGAACACCCTTCGTCAATCTGATTTTCTATTACAAAAAATGAACACATAAATAAACACATTTATTATAAATTCTATACCAGTGCTACCGTAAACTTTTAACAGAGAACTATCAAAAATATATTGCCTAGCAATACCAAATTTCTAGCACAAATACTGTAATTTTACTTTCCAAGAGACTCTTGGACAGGAGACAAGTGACCCTGCCCAGGAATCGGGGTATAGAATCAGGGGTGTATTTTGAAAACAGAGTACACACACTATGCTGTCATTTTGTACTCAAAACTACAAGTAAGCTTATTTTATACCGGCGCCATCAATGCAACTGTAGATAGATCCCGTTATGTTGAAAACTGCCATAAGTTTGTAAAAATAACCTATCCCCCGCTATTCTGGCAAAATTACTTGAAGGGAACAAGCACTAGTCTCTTCCCCCAGGTATGAATTTCTAGCAAGATGCTCCCAGTCTGGTTTCTGTTCTTTAAAAGGATACAATTATATTAGTCAGTTATTCTCTAATGCCCAAAGAATCTCTGTTTTGAAAATCCCTGATCTTTTCAATAAAATCTCTACATTAAACAGTTCTATTTCAGTAATCAGTGTCATAGCTGGTATATACGCTGTGGTATATCGTTAAAAATATTCCAGTAGATCCTTGATTAAAAGGAAGGGGAGAAGAAGAAAAAACAAAAGGCGGGGGGGGGAGGGAGAAAACAAATTCCTATTGTTTTTTATGCCTTGGAGAAGCGTATAAACTATTTTAGAGCTAAGTTAATATTAAAACATAGGAAGGGGAAGCAATATACGGCCCCCTTTTTTTATCCCTTGCTTGTAAAAATGACCTCAGTGAAAGGCAGCCTTATGGCAGCGAGATCCCAGATTGTAAACTCGCTTCTGCAAACTGCAGCTCTCAAGGATTGGCCCCCGACAGAATCCTGTCTCCTACTGCTGTTCAGTCAAGCTCCATTTCCATCACGCTTAAAAGGTTACTGTGCTTACGGAATGAGCTGACAGAATTCCTATCAGGCCATTAGGGATGCATAATTTGTTGTAAACATATTACAAAGATATTATATACATAATGTTATAAATGTATTCCATATAAAATATCAAAGTAGGATTGACCGTAACAGAACACTTTTCTGGTCCAAAGCACCTGGTTCCTGATATGATTGTGAAATCTCTCAAGGGACACGTTCCTTAGAGTTCCTAAGTGTTTCTTACGATGTGTGAAGAATTCTTCAGGTTGTAATAAATTGCACTCCATGTATTTCTGAAAGTGATCAACATTTTAGAGACATGGGCACCTCCCCTTCTTATTTACAGTCCTTTATATGAGGCTAATATTTGCCTTGCCTTCTCTCCAGATTAAAAGGTGCACTGTAATAGGCTGAGAAGTCTTGCTAGACTTCATTTAGCTCTTCAGTTTGCAAATTCTCCCTCCAAAAAAAAAGCGTTGAGGAGGAGTTGAATTTGTTGGCAGGAACCCAATCAGAAGCATTAAAGTATCACCAGATTTTTTCCATTGATGAAGTTATTGCAAAAGACATGTTTTCAAATTGGACAAATTAATCATAAAACAAACTCCTATGAATGCCACAAATTTAATATTTAATATTAAATCTGAAAGCAAGTTTAGTGAAGAACATAATAGCTTTAAACAAAATTATGAATTTAATAAATGTCTAGCCACACGGTTCAACATGGACTTCTAATTAACCTTTAACACTTTGATTAGCTATATTATTTTAACACCACCTGGCCCCCACATTTTAGTTCTGTTTGCTGTCCCTGTAACAACTTCTTAGGATATCTGTGTAATAATATACTTTGCTTTATTATGTTCACAAAAGTTTGATTCTTTGTATTGAATCAGTCCTTAAGTATCATCAAAAAAAATACTTGTAAATGCTATAAGGTATTCCCAGTGGGTTTTCATTCTGTTTAGTTCATTAATTACTTTATACTTCATTCATTTTACATCTCCAGGAGTGTCTAAAATGCAGGTATTATTGTTGTAGGTTTAATATTATCAACATCCATATGTGTTTTTTAAAAAAAACCTCAAAGGATTAGTGTTAACTACAAATAAGAATTTTTAACAGTGAGAGAATCCATTTTAACTGCAAAATGAAAATACAAAAATGGTCTTGACTCCCAGTGTTCGTGGCAGCCTTTGGAGCTGAATGAATTCCTTTGTAGTTATGCTGAATTTTCTCATCAATTTATTTAGGTTACTCTAAGTACAAATATGAACTCTCCTTTGGTTTGCTACCAACTTTTTATACATCACTATCATTACCATATGGTCATCCAGTCACATGCCTTTACTGACCAGTGTCAGTCTCTCTGAGCCACTGTAGTGTGTCATATAAACTAATATCCAGCTCATAATTTTTCTTTAAATGTTTTGCTCTCAGAAGCAAGGAGGGCTGGCAGCGACGTCTCCCTGAAAACCGTTGTTAGGAGCAGATCACGAGTACTTAGTGTTCCCCATGAGAGAGAAAAAAGTATATACGGCATGGTATATATGATCCAAAACTAACAGCAGTTGGCAATTATTCAAAATTTCCCATATTAAAAACTAAGAGCATTTACAAACATTTTCAGGGAAAAAAAAATAGAATATGTTAATTTGTACCTGTTGATCTAGGTCTCCTTCCACGATGATTTTTATTTTGACCAATTTTGACACTAAGAATACCCAAGCAAATAAGAACTACACAGCAGGCACCATTCAGAGGCTCTTTGCTGAAAGAGAAATGTAGTACAGTTGTAAAAATAAAGAACCTTGTTTCAGCCATGAAAGAAGAGAAGTGATCAATAAACAGAGTGGATGATAAATGGATTTTATATTTTGGACGCGATTATTTATTCTTGAAAAAGTGTCATTGTCGTCCATCGGCACGTTGCGAGCACTCTCATAAAAGGAAAGTGCCTGGTTGTTTCCAGAATAAATGTCCCTAAAGAATCATCCATATGTATGATCTTAACAGCACTTTTACTTTATCCAGGGAAGACACTAACTGCTGAAAATGTAGTTATAATATTTCTATTTCCTCTTAAGGCCAAAACTCAAACCTTCATTTCTTCCTTCTGTTTTTTGTTTTGGTGCTCTTTTGTTCTGTTCTGGTTTTGTAAAACAAAACAAATTCCGTTTACTGAAATATCATCTGATAAATCAGTCTTGCTCTTGATGGCTCATTGGAAATATTTTCCGAGTCAGTCCCCTCATGAATAAAGAGTGTGTTGGGCAGTAAGTAGGTAGGTGTGTAGGAGGAGGGTTGGAGCCTGCCTTACCTTGCTGTGGAGGAACTGTGAGACGATAGCGCTATCTATACGACCCGCTCTTTCCATACTGTGTCCACGTAAGAGCTACCTGGAACAACTCAGCCTTTTCTGGCTTTTTTTATTCCCTGCACAACCTTCTTTCTGGTTCCTTAATTCTTTCGGTACCATTTCATAGCACTTCCCGCTTGAAGTTCCGTGGAACTATTTAGGAATGTATTCCTGCAAGGCATGTGAGTATTTTGTTTCTAAACAAATGAGGAATCCGAGATCCATATGGTGATTTGCCCAAAACAATACAAGGCAGAACGGTGGTTCCTCCCCTAAGCCAACAGAACTTTCATATCTTAAAGATTCTTTACATTTTATTTAGATTGAAGGTAGAAGCAGTGGTTTTCACCGTCAGGTGAACTGACAATAGTTTTGCGTTTCCAAGCAAGATACTGTAATCTTACTCTTGGGGCAGATAAATTATTTCCTCTTTGAGATTTGTTTGTTTACATTTCTTTAAAGTGCTTCAGCTGGTTTGCCTGTATTACTGGAGAAAATCATCTTTCTCTTCCTTGCCTAAGTACTCTTGCAATAAAAATTTGAAGAGCTCACAACAAAAGGTGACACACAAAGCTATTAAATATGCGTTTTTAGGTGCCACTGTAGCTATAGTAATTGCTTGTCATCTTCTTCAGCCATCAGGTTCGGGCGAATGCCTCAAGCGGAGAAGGAGAAGCTCTTGGCAGAGATTTCCAGCGACATCGACCAGTTAAACCCTGAATCTGCTGATCTGCGAGCACTTGCCAAGCATTTGTATGACTCATACATAAAGTCCTTCCCTCTGACCAAAGCCAAGGCGAGGGCGATCTTGACAGGAAAGACGACAGACAAATCAGTTAGTTCCCTCTGTTTTGTTTTGTTTTGTTGGGCTTTTTTTTTTTCCTTTCTTTTGAGTAAATGATTTACAACGTTGACAACACATCTTTTTAAAAAAACCCAAAGCTTTGCTGCTGGCAGTTACATATTTCAAGCTGCGTCTGAAACACAGGAAATGTTTTTAGATAGGATAAGTAAACATTATTTGAAAAAACTCCAAGTTCACCTAATAAAATACTTGAAGCCAGGACAAGAATTTGAAGGTCATCTTAACCTTTTTGTATTCTCTGATCCGCTCTTCCCGTTTTCCTTCTCCTTCACCAAAGGTTATCTTCCCCACTATCTGCTGAAGGTGGCTATGGAGCTGTGGGGAGCTGGTTGCGGGACTGTTCAAGCCTCTGGATGGTAGCACATTATCACAGCAATTTATCAGGACGCGCTGGGAGCCAGAGGAATATTCTTTTTCACAAATGTCAAATGGTTCCCAGTGCCAACACCATTGTTAGCCTTAACGATGATGCTTATTCTTATGATACTCTGATGACTTCCTGCGTTTAACTGGGTTATCTTGGATCAGATCAGTATCCCGTG
Source organism: Arenaria interpres (assembly GCA_013399435.1). NCBI lineage: Eukaryota > Metazoa > Chordata > Aves > Charadriiformes > Scolopacidae > Arenaria > Arenaria interpres. Next base: position 297,899 of record VXAK01020931.1, read on the forward strand.
CTGGTGCAATTTGAATTTTAGATTAATGTACAAGACATTCTTTAAAAGCTAGGTATAGAGATTGTTGGTTGCTTTGGAAACTTCACTGGCAATACGTAACAATCTCCTGTCCCAGTGAGAAGGAGGATAAATAAGATCTGATAATTATGGTAGCTTTTAAGTTTTGTCACTATTCTAATATCTAAAGAGTAAAATAGTTTTCCAAAACAAGAATCTCTTAATTTGGTATATTTTCTAGATCTGCACAAATTTTATTGTCAGGATTACAACAGAAACTATTTTATTTTATTCAGTAATTTCAAAGACAAGAAAGAATTTAAAAGTTTTCTTAGGCTTTTCTTCTTTAAAGACAGTTTAAAGATCGATTGTACCACTCACAGCAAAACTTGAGATATGGTGGGCACATGCAATTTGAGTAACTTTTCATCCTGGGGTATAGAAAGTTTGAGCCAGCGTAGTTTATTTATTCTGCAGAAAGATGATACGCTAAGTCCAAGGGAGGGTCATTGCTTTTTCCAAGTCTTTCTGCAGTTCCCTCTCCGTATCAGAAACATGGGGTACTGGGGAAGAATTCGTGCAGCAATTCAGGTTTTTCCAAGTGTGTTCTTAATGACTCCGTACCTGCACCGGCAACAGAATAGAAGCGGGGGGTGTAATGGGATGTCTTGTTTCCTCCTCTTCGTCCTAAAAACGTCCCCAGGAGACCTGCTCCTTTTTTTTCCGCACCTGCCCGCCGTGGGCGCTCTGGAGCGTAGCGGGAGTTTGGGCAGGGTGCCCTGCAGTGCTCCCGTCTGCCGTTTGTCCAGGCGCGGGTTTAGAAATCTGGGAAGTTTGTTTCTGGCGTCCCGAGAGCATCCACAAACCCCGCTGTTGTTCTGTACGGCTCGACGAAGCTGCCCTACGAACCCATCGGCCTGTGGGTTGCGGCGGGGCCACCGTGGCTTGGGCAGGTCTGGAAGTAAATAGGGACTGCGTTGTCAATGATATTCTACATTTTTATTGAAAGTTTTAAAACTTTGCCCGATCGGAATATAGCAATAAAACAATAGACATAGGATTCTGCTTTTCATTGCCACCACTTTTCAAGGTGTTTTTAAAAAATAACACTGAAAGAGTGATATTCAGTAGTTAATGGTTACAACTTTTAGGTTGATTGAACTGTAATGGACTTTGTGCTTTGGAATATCAAACTGTTTACCATGGGGATAGTTTAAATTGATATATTTTTTTAATTGCTCTATCATCTGCATTAACTGAAAACGATTGGATATGCTAAATGGGTGTGTCAAAAGCTAAAATTAGTAACTCATCCTCTTCTGGGATATCCAGTGTTCATTTGACATAAGATTCTACTCACACAGTTCATCTGAATCTTTATATTTAAAATTTCTTTAGCTATTTTAAACTCCTTCTTGATTTTCGTCTTCTAATGCCAGTAGCCTGGTGACATAGTATAAACTTTCTAAAATACATGTACGTGCACAGAATAGATGACTTTTTCTTGTACTTGGTGCTCCCACTTAACATTTGCTAGAAAGAAAAGACAGGAACGACCTACGAGTGGTAAAACATGCATTTTGAAAGCCTGCTCCACAGTCTTGTTATCGCACTGCTGTGCATAGGCGTGCATATACCTATGTACAGGCGTGTAGAAAATCTTTCTTCTGCTGCCAAAATAGCACTGCATTTTGAAAAATACCTCGTCCTCCTGGCTTTTCTCAGCAGGATGCGTTTATTTTTTCAGTTTCACACTGAAATCCTAGAGCAAGAGGAAAAGTAGTGTCATACCTGACACGCTCTTGAGCTGGATCTCGTGGTCTGGAGCTGTGTTTGCCCGTGGTCCCTGAGAAAGTGACAGCCTGAGTTCCATGGCTCTTGTAAGCAGCAGAATATTGCTTTAACTAAACCATTTTGGATAGACTTCAAAAGTGGTTTAATCAAATAGGAATAGAATTTTAGGAGTTTCCAGAGCCTGATGCTGTGGGAGGGAACCGCTGACTATGGCTGGGAAGGCTTGGGTCATCTCTGAATCTGCTCTGCAGCTTACAGTCAATAGAAACCCACCAGAATGAGCACCCACCTGGATAAGGCATTAGAATCTGTAATCATAAAAGAGCTTAAATTTAAAATTGTATGTCTCTAGTCCAATCATTGGTGTATTTTAATGAATTGATCAAGTATAAATAGGTTAACAAATCTATTAATATCAGGTGATATTTGTCCAGTGCAGCAATGAACTATTTAGTCATTTACCATCTCAGGAGAAGATTCTTCAGATATATTCGAGAAATCCTCACTTACTCCCTTCTTTAAAACCAGAAGCTTCTTCTGCATATTCTGAAAGAGATTGTTTCCAGATCCTAACAAAAGTTTTCCTGGCACTACTTTTCCTAATCTGCTTTCAAAATTGATTTATTCCAGTCGAGTTTATTTCACAGTCAGACTCGTTCTTGTGTTCTGAATTGTGCTGCTGTCGTTTGCGTCATGTTATTTGTGTTTTCTTTCCCATTGACAAGTTGAGTTTAAATAGATTCTAACTTTGTTGTTTTAAAGGAATTAACAGCAAAAGGTTTTAAATTTATCAGCTAATAGATACCATAAAGTCGGTGTTACTTCCAGCACTTTCCAGAGGGATAAAACTTGAAAAGCACGTGACAGTGTGGGAAGTAATCAAAATATTCTGTCTTTCTACAAAAAAGAAGTTATGTCTCAGAAGTGCAGCCTTGTCACCGTGCGCTACGGTCTGGTTCAGAGAAGCCAGTAAAATTTGGGTAAAAGGAGTAAGATTTTAATCTTTTGTTAATAAGCATTCCAGACTTTGAGTTCTGGTATTACAGAACTTCTGGAAAATAAAACAAAACAACCAACCAACCAAAAAATGGCAAAAATCTTGGATAGTTGAAAATAGTGTTTCTTAACTCCCCTCCCCTAATTATTAAAAAGTCCTATTTTTAGCATGTGGGTTCACGGAACATGTGAGAAGTCCTTAGGAACGACTTGTCCTCTCTGTAAATCATTTTAACATTGTGAGGATATTTGCTTTAATAGGTTTATGCAGATTTAACCCTTTGGGGCCAACTGCCCTTGGTATATTCCTTCTAGATTTCTGTGTTTTCTGATAAGTTACACCTCCGGGTGTTGCTTCGCTTTCTCAGGTGTCAAATGTTCATAGAAAGGACGTTTGAAAGTAACTGGTCTTTTCCTTTTCTTTTTAGCCATTTGTTATTTATGACATGAACTCTCTAATGATGGGAGAAGATCAGATCAAGTGCAAGCACGTGTCACCGCTGCAGGAGGAGAACAAAGAGGTAGCGATTCGCATTTTCCAGCGCTGCCAGTTTCGCTCCGTGGAGGCAGTGCAGGAGATTACAGAATTTGCCAAGAACATTCCAGGTTTTGTGAATCTTGACCTGAATGATCAAGTAACTCTCCTGAAATACGGGGTCCATGAGATCATATATACTCTCCTGGCTTCTCTGATGAATAAAGATGGAGTTCTTATATCTGATGGACAAGGATTCATGACACGGGAGTTTCTGAAGAGCCTGAGAAAACCTTTTTGTGACTTTATGGAGCCCAAGTTTGAGTTTGCTGTGAAGTTCAATGCACTGGAATTAGATGACAGCGACCTGGCAATATTTATAGCTGTCATTATACTAAGTGGAGGTAAGCGCTGTCTTATTTCATATATTTTATATAATGGAATCGACACTTTTAATTCCTGTCCGAACAGGACAGTGCTCAGCGCTATGGGATGAGAGTGAGTTTATTTATTTGCACATAGGTTTTTTTTATTAGTTTTCAGCTTTTCTGGTGTTGTTTGCCTTTTTTTCAGTTTCAGGCAGAAACTGAAAATGCAAATGACCTGCTATTAATGGTGGACCTGGAAATACCTGCTGAATCAGCAGCTCGTTTAGTTAGAAAACAAAATCAGGACTATCTTTCTGAAAACAGGAAGGGTGGAATTTCACTGGCAAGAGAATCTAAAAGTTAAAATTCTGCATGAGGATTTTTTAAACCTGCAATTAGATCGTGCGGCTTGCTAATTGTACACAAACAGCTTCGACTCCACAACAATTTCAAAATACATGTGGCATTTGGCTTACAGGATTTTATGGTGGGGTTTTTGTATTGTTGTTGTTGTTGTTGTTTTTTCATTCATGCAAGGTTTTCTTTGCCTTTAAAAGAGGGGGAAAAAAGAATGCATTTCTCAGGAAAACGATGCACTCCTAATGCCTGAGAAGAACAGGCACCGTGTGTCTGCTCTGTCCCTATTGATGATTATGCATCATGCTTTCAGCAAAGCATGAATCTGAACGCCCAGGTACCAGCCTCCATGCGTTGGAGCCTTTGATTAAAAGAGACAACGAATTTTCAGCTTTTTTGAAGACAGTCACCGTGTTCTCTCTGGTTGTGAGGCGACGTAGCTGTTGTCTTTTGTGAATTAGCGACGGCTCCCCAGGTTTAGTTCACTTGGAAACTTTTCCACCGAGAAGCTGAGATATCAGATATACATTTCGGGTCAGATTGAAGGTCTTTTACTTTGGCCAGTACTATCAAATTAATGATGTCGCACAAAGGAAATTTTCCCCGACGGATTTGTGTGTATTTTGGCTTAGAACGGTACTGCAGATATCAATGGGAGGAATGTGCTGAATGTTCTGAATTCAGCTCCTCCACAGAGCAATGCAGAGCATGTTGTTATTAAATGATGTTTAAGCAATCAAACACCCCAAACCACATGCTATTGTTCAGAAAAGAAACATTCTGTTGAGAGTGCATCGTTAGGTATAGCTTCATTTAAAATCACCTACAGTCACTTCTGGCGTTGTGTTTCATTCGGTAAAAATGTGGTATCACAATATGGTTTATTAGCCCAACTAAAGCCACTTCAAACAAGTACCGTTCCCAGAAGACTTCTTCTTGTGCAAACCTTTGAACACAACGATCCCTGAGGACTCTGAATTAATTCAGAAAGCATAAATATGTTACTGGTGTATTTTTGGTCGGCTTTGATGGAGGAGGAGAAATTATACAAGCCTATTAGGGCACTACGCAAAACATGCCAATATTTTGCATTTTCCAATGGAATGAAATTTGACAGATGAGAAACAGGCCCCTCAAAATCCGCTCCTAATTGCAAAAAGGGAACTTGCAATCTGCAAAGGGAGGCCTGCCGTGCTTCAGCGGTGTCCGCTTTACATTAGAGGAAATAGGTATGATGTAACTAATCTTACATTTTAAATCTCAGGAGGACGATGATTCACAGAAAAAAAATTGACTAGGCTCAACCAGATTTATCAACACGACTTTTTTTAAAGAATTTGTAAACAGAGATCTGTAAAGAACTACTTGAATTTTAATGGTTAGTTTTTCAATTACTTCGAAGCAAATCCATATCAATATATAAATCCATATAAATATATACATCCATATAATTATATAAATCCATATAAATACAAACCAGTCCTTTCTAGAAAAATCCTTTAATTTCTCAATAACAAAGATCTCTCAATAGCTTTACTCAGACCTTCTTTTTCTTCTCTTTTTCAAAAAAGTATGATAGTTATTTGTAGAAACTGAGTTTATACTTTGAAAACAATTAAGCCTTGCTGCCAATTAGAGAGTGGCTTTTCTGACGGAATTTACAGTCAGATACGATATATATTGAACCGTATGAAATCTGTGGGACTATAATATCTTATGTGGTATGGAACTGAAACCCTATTTCTCAGATGCTCTTGTTTCTGGAAGAGCTCTGTTCTTGCAGAACTTAATTTCTATGAATTTCTATATGAATATTGAACTGGGCTGATTTCATTGAAAATAGGATTTCAAAACCCGCTCATATAACCTCAAGGACTTTACTAGCGTACTGTAATGTTTAAGTCACTTTAAGAAATCCAAATGTCTTAAAAGAAAACCAGTTCATGAAATAATAAAAAAAAAGAGCCCAGCCAAACGCTGTAATTCTAAGTGAATCTGTCATTGCCTTGCAAAATTATGGTAGTTGTGCTGGCTCCGAGGCCGCTCTCTCTTTCTAAAAAGAAGAAGAGAGAAGGGAAAGAGAAAGAGAAAGAGAATTCCAGCTGGAACATTGCAAGTAGAAAACTTTTCATTGTGAAGTGTTTGGAATTTGCCAGAAATCCTCTAAACCAGTTCAGCCACTTGATAGAGCTGCTTTTGCGTTATACGTAAAAAGGCGAAATGCCTATGTAACAGTAATGAGAAGCTGACAAATTAACGGTAATAAATGGAAGTCCTCCCACTGCCACAGTCAATCGTTTTGTTGTTTCTGAGCTGCTCGGCGCAGCCTGGCTCTGTCTTACTCCGAACTCAGTATTACAAAGCTGAAGAGTTGTTCTTACCGTCGGTATATCGCACTTTAAAATGATACTGTAAATGGCAAAGGAACTCTGGTGTTGTGAATTTAATGCCGAGGAGACAGAGGGGGGGTGGGCGGTAGGATATTACCTTGTGTTTTCAAACACATCTTTACAAATATGATATATACCTGAGCTGAAAATGAAGCTTAGCATAAGAAGAAGGTTTAAGACCAAGTTGAGCAGGAAAGATCATAGTCCAGGCCTTGTTGGGCTAATCCACATTCATAAACAGAGCAACTCACTCAAGCAGGTTGTTGTCAAATAGAGAGAAAGCTCAAAAGGTGATTTTGTAGCTTGTTTACATACGATGCATGGACCTGAACCTTTGTAGATTATCTTCTGCAGCCTTTAGGATATAGTGGCGTTTGGGAATTGTAGCAGGGTACCCCCGAAAAGGCCCAGAATCTGTTAGCCAACGTGAAGTCAAATTAGTATTTGAATTTAGAAATGTTGCTACATTCACTTTTTGTGTTTTCTGAGTGTGTTCTTAACAGTAGCTTTTGAGCTGTGAATCGCTGCTGCTTGTTTAAACACCATATTCTAGAATTTTGCTACAATCTGAGATCAGCAAAATGTGAAGTTTTATCACTGAATAGAACGGCGAGATAGTTCATATTTGCCTGCTGCACAAATCCTGCTGCAGCAAACCCGTTACAACACAGAAAGAGTTCCTCCTCAGAGCGAGACCTGCAGACAATCGGTGTGGGCTTTGAACCAAAATCCCGATGACTACAGTACATGTGACAGTCTCAGAAGAAAAACCTCAAACTGCTGAGTCATATCTGCCTCAGCAAAAGAAGTAGCAGAAGTTCAGCCAGCCATATCTCTGCCTGTTTTATCGCCGTAAGATTTTAGAATGTGTATTTAAATGCAAACCGCGCATAACCAAATATATTAAAATATAAAGGTAAGGGTAAAAGCTCGCAGATGGCAACTTGTGAGGAATGAGGAAAAAATGTAATTATTGTTAGGAACGTGAAAGAAGCATCCAAATCTGTAAGTAAATAAACAAAATACTTTTCCCCGAGACAGTACGGAACATCGATTTATGCAAAGTCATCCTGTTGACACCCCAGACTAAGGGGCTATCGGCTTTTCCCAGTCACTGTCAACATTTTCTTACTTCAAAGAGCTTCCTGCAGAAGTTTCAGACCAAATGCAAGAGCCGTATGAAAGTGAATGAAAACTGAATAGAGAAAAGTAACAGTAAAAAGAGGCATGTGTTCCTCTCTTGGCATAGTCTGAATGGACAAAAGGCAGGTTGCAAATGGCACATTCAAAAAGCCAAACTTCAATTAACAATTTTCTGTATCGGAGGGGTTTAAAAGAGGCGTCCCATTCACTTTTAGTCATCTCTCCCCTTTAATCGTTGCAACCCTCTGCCTTTTGGCCTTCTGTAACCCAGTTTCACCGGATCATAAGAATGTCCTGCTACAGCTCATTTGTTTTTGTCTTGCGCTTCCCTCAGCAGTTCCCTTTGCCGGTTTCTCTCAGAGCTTTCAGACGGTGGTTCTGTCTCTCTGAGCCTCTGCGAAGGCCCCCACCGCAGTGTCACATCAGTTTACTCCCGTGCTGTTTCTTCCGATTCCCTATCGAAATTTTTCTCAAGGCTCAGTTAATCATTTCCTTTGTATTTTTTTTCCACAAGCCCCATCTATCTGGAGCTCCTCACTGCACAAAATACGCCTTTTGCTACAGTAACCCAATGAGTCTGGAGCATATATATTTAAGAGCACCTTAGCAACTTGAAACATACCATAGTACCTGTACGTTAAAGCTTCGGCCTCTTATTTATTTATTATTATTTTTTGATTTAGATATGTTTCTTGGAACAGAAGCAACACTTTCCTCTGTAAGAAGTTTTTAGTGAGAAAGTACAGCAAACTGTCAACACCCAAAAAATAATGTCCATATCCTGAAGTTCTCATTCATGAAAAATCTCTCTTGCCTTCAATGGGAATTTTCCTTCCCCTTGAATCGGCTTATTTAAAAATAACATCTGACGATCTCCTAGGCTTTTGTCATAGTCATCTTTCCTGACTCTAGTTCCACTGGGTCATTATAAAGCCATTAGACTGGGATTTTCAAAGGAGTTTAAGGATTTTAGACGCTTAAGTCTCACTGAACGCCAACTGACCTCGGGCACCCAAACCTGGGGAGCTCCTTGATAAGTTCCAGTCTCAGACCTGATCTCCTGGCTTTGCCGCCTGGGCTCCAAAGTTGGGCTGGGCAGCGCAATGCTTCAATTGGGTTTGGCTTCTGAAAAACTCACACCCAAAAATTCCCACCATAAAAGAAGCAGGGGGCAAATGGAGATTAATCTCAGAGGAAATCAAGGCCGCAGTCTTTGTGCTTTTTGATTTTTTTATATCGCTGTACACTGAGTCATACCCAGCTAGTTCAGAGTTCAGCTGCAATGCAGGAGTAAAATTTAAAGCTATCGCAACCCAAAGCCAAAATTATTAACAAATTTGAAGTACTGAGATTCGGGAAGTTTCTGAAAGATATAAAGAAAGCAGCTAGATTTTGCAGTGTATGTAGTGTATATAGGTAATCCAAAAATATGTAGCTACAATTTATCAAACATTCTCTAAGTATCTTTAAAAAATGACTTGATAATATAGCCAAAGGAAAGGATAAACTGGAGCTGTTTGTTTGGAGATGATTTTCTGCTTGCAGATATTTACTTATTGACTTTCTGAACCATATTTTACGGCATTGTCAGTTGAATGGTATAAATAAGCGAGCTCTGCAAGACAAGAACAGCTTATTAGCATGAAATACAAATGGAAAGAGCGGCCAAATAGGTCACCGAGTCCCGTCACCCACACCTGAAAGCAGTCACTTCATAAAACCACCGTCAAACAAATATCAAGCTCCCCCACTCCGTATTCAACCTTGCCGTTATTCCCGTTTCTGAGAACCTATTCCCAGAGCTCACCTCTCTGGGAGTTAACTGCCCTGCCCTGATCAGTCACCTACATGTATTCACGCCTTGTCTATGCTCATTTGTTTTCGGGCCAACTTTGCCTTTTAGTTTACACTGCAATTTTTTTTCTCCGTGAAATAAAACCCCGCTGTATTTCTAAAGAGCTTTGTTTTCTCTCAGCCCTTTTTTCTAGCCAAGCTGAGTTAGTAGAACTGGCTGCACGGAAAGGTTACTAAGATCAATAGGAAATAACAGCCTGCTTTTCCGTTTTTAATATAGATCAACCTCTTGTCCTTTCTGAAATGGCAATATTGCCTTAGGGAAGGAATTTAAGGCTAGCTATAGGCACTGCTTTTTATTGATCAACCTATGCAATGAATTTCATAGCTACACAGTGAAAGTTATTTCAATTATTGACTGTATTTTTCATGGAGTGTTCTGATAATCAGGGTGCATTACCCAGTAGGAAGTAGTTTAGCAGTAACAAAGAATTGGTGGTCATTATCCTAGGTGAGGATTTAATAATGTTAAGCAACTTTATTAATTTTTATGGCCATAGAATTATATAATTTATTACCTCAAGTTAGAAAGCAAATGTTACAAGTTATGTTAAATAATACTTGCAGCCACTTAAGAAGGTATTTGGGCGCAGAGAGAAATAACAGAACAGGTATTATTATGAAAGATAGCAACGGTTAAAAAAGAAAGCTTTGCTGCTTGCCGAAGAATCAGATACGCCGAGGATAACCCTGGGCTCCGGCAGCTGTGGCAGCGCAGGCAGCTGACTTTGGTTGTAAACATCCTTCCCAGATTCCTCCATATGGAGGAGAGATCTCTTGGCATGAGCCCAGAAAAGGCATTTTCTGTACAAGCCACATCGAGCCGTCCTCCACAGCCATGAGCATCTGGGGCTCAGCTGAGGAGCTGATGCTAAAAGCGATCATCGGGCTTCTTAATAGCAACTGCAACTTGGCTGCGGAGAAGAACTCGACCTGTGGTTTCTAAATCTCCCAGATTCAACTGCAGAAGTTGAATTAATGCCTTTATTTTGATAGGGTAGCATCCACCTTAGCAGCAAACATTCTTAACGGTAGCAACTACACTCAGGTCCATCTGAGTATATGTTGATTTTTCCACAAGTGAATTACCTGATCCAGACTGTTTATCCCCCAACTATATCTCACTCTTCCTTTCCACAAACACTCCCGGTTTAACTGCGGAAAATGCATTGTAATATTGTGTGGACCTGTCTCTATCTGCACCACCCAAACGCTTGAGCTCTTTCTTAGACTAGTTCTAAACTTTCTTTGAGCAAATTCGAGAAAAATCTTACAAATAAATACACTGAGAAATTGTCAAAGAGTTCGCAGGAAGTGCCATATGTAAATGTTTAACATACTAAGAGATCTTTAAGAAAATAATACATGAGGTCGATGTTTCTTTATTTTCCATAACCTTAGAACTCCCTCTTTTTTTTTATTCCCTAGACCGCCCAGGTTTGTTAAATGTGAAGCCCATTGAAGACATCCAAGACAACCTGTTGCAAGCTCTGGAGCTCCAGCTAAAGCTGAATCATCCAGAATCATCACAGCTGTTTGCAAAGTTGCTTCAGAAAATGACGGACCTCAGACAGATTGTAACGGAACACGTGCAGCTGTTGCAAATAATAAAGAAAACGGAGACAGATATGAGTCTTCATCCACTCCTACAAGAGATCTATAAAGACTTATATTAATGACCATAGTAGTTCTAATCCGCTGACATAACGTATGTTCTTCAGATTGCACTATTTCTTCGAGGGAAAACTTTGCATACCTAAGAAATTACTGTGAAACAGCATTTAAAAAGAGAGAGCTTAGTATAGTAGATCTATTTTATGCATATTGTTTATAAAGACACATTTACAATTTACTTTTAATATTAAAAAATATCTATATCATTAAATTGTTGGCAGTATTTTCAGAATGAATTTTTTAAACTATCTTATTTCCTAAAATTGCTTGTCCAGTATGATTGATGCTTCACTGAAGTTGGTTAAGCATGCAGTTAAATTCTCAACTCAAAAATAAAAATCTTTCTCCTTCAACATTTCTAAGGAAACGTTTGAAGTATTATGTTTGATTTTGTGCTCCCGAGGCGGCAGCAAAATAACAATAAAATGGAATCACAGATTAGTGCCACTTCCGATGAGAGCTTAGAAGGGAAAAGCTCGGAGCGTCAGGTCTGACACTATTTGTGCCTACTGTAACATCACTGCACACTGATTGATAGAGCTCTGTAAAGGGGTCGTAGTGTGAGGAGGAATTAGGCCCATCATTGGCGGGCAAACCCCCAAACTGGGTGCCATTTCAAGAAGTAATTAATTAAGGAACATCTACGGCTCGTCACTCTTAGGAAGCAGGGTATTTTGGATGACAGCTTACAATGGCGGGAGGCAGGTGGAGCAGCCGCCTACGTGGGGGCTCTGTGGAGCTGCCCCCCCGAGCTCCAAGGCTCACGCACAGCAGCTTTCAGCCACTCTGTTGACTCTGTCCACGGAATAGGTTTGTACAAACCACTCTGCCTGAGACCCTCCCAGATTATTTGGTGAACTCTCGTTGAACAACATATTCAGCCAAAAAATGCCGTGGCCAATTGGACTAACGTGACTGCCCCTGAGCAAAAGCAAGGTTTGGACCCGTTCTTTTAAACATAAGCCTGCAAGGGAAGCCCTACAGTGTTGGTTTGACTTGAGCTGTCGTTGCTTATCACTGGCAACAAGGACGCCGTGAGATATTCACTGCTGTTAAGATTGTTCCTTTTCTTATTTATGTTACCCTGTAATGTCACACCAGAAGAGGGGACACTGGGAAAAAAAGCCACTAATTGTAACACATGTCATGAAGTAAGGAGCGGTCCTCAACTGAATAGCCTTTCCTCACCAGCTCCACATTTTATTTATATTGCAAAAAACGTGCCTTAAACTTAGCGAGACAAGTTCAGTGGTGATATGTCAGTGGACCAAGCGGTAATGGAAGTGTAGGTGTGATTTTCGGGGAGTGTAAATTGGCCTTACTTCCAATATAGGCCTTGAATATCTAAGTTGGTGCAAATTATGCTATAAAGAGCCTGACAGAGGCAAATATTCAAATAAATCCTTTACGCTCGTGCCTTCTACACCTGAAAATGTTTCCTACGACTAACTCCAGAGAACCTCTGGGCCTGTGGTCAGTAGTAAGCATTATGCCCGCCAGGAAGTTTGGAGAATTGGATCATTCAGCCTGGAGGTTTAAAACCCAGAGATGAAATTGCTCCGAGATGGGAGTCAGCGCGAGGCCGAAGCGAAAGGCTTTGGTCTTCCCTCAGCTGGCAATGAGATCATCTCAGGGAACTCAGAAATGATTGCCCTAAAGCGAATGGAATATTGCACGTAAATGCTCAAGATCACACCTTTCCTGCACGTTGTGCTCGCCGCGCATGGCCTTCCGACAGGAATTACATGCACGCATCATTTGTGGGTGGTTACAGTTCAAAAGAAAATATACTCTCTCTTCTTGTTTTAAGTTGTTTTCCACTGGACACCAGCCATTTGAAATGTTGCCATCTATCACTTAGTGGGAGAACCTCTAATTAATTGCCGAGTTCATCCCCTCCAGTAGGAGGACATTTCAAAGATGAACTGGTGCTGGGAGGGACCCCAGCTCCAGCACCGAATTCCTACAATAGCAACACACAGCAGAAACTCTCAATCCGAGCATTTCACATTGGCTTCACTAGAAAGGAGAGTTCACAATTAGTTTCAAATAAAGAAAAATTCTAGTTCTTCTGTAAGTAATATTAAAACTTATTAGCAAAGGACAGTGGAAGAGATGCACTGACAGTGAAATTGAGTTCCTGACTTTGTTACAGGAAAAACTTCCTTGTAACCAAGACGCAGGTTAACTCCAAGAGCTTCACTCTGCTTTACTGACAGTATTGAAGCCTTTCAGTCCAACGTGGACCTACACAATCCATGTATTTTGAGAGCGGGAGCGTAATCAAAGCCGTAATGCTCTAAAGGATAAAAGAGAAGACAGTTTTTCAGGAACAGGTGTTACCCTTTATTAGGATGAAGGGACTGAATGCCCAAAAAGCCTCTCCTTTTCTTTCAACTGTATAAGCTGCTCTAATAAAATATATTGTTCTCCCTAGGTCCTGTCTTCTCTTACATTTTGACAGTTATTCATCATGTTTTCCTCAAGCCATGGAAAATGTTAATTTTTTATGTGAATTACTAATCACAGAAATGTTCTGATTCTAAACGGTTACATCATGGTTAGGAAGTTTTGCCTAAAATACTTTTCTACAAGAATCGGTCTTAAGGGAAAAATGTTCATTTAATGGACAATTGCTCTGTACTAATTTAGAACAAATGACTGTTATGAGGATATGAAAACATTTTCTCAAAAAATAGCATTTTCTCTTGTGGATTATATTCAGAATTTTGATCTAATTGTAAATACTTTCTGTTTCTATGGGACTTTATTTATTAAAAACAAAAAACTTGCTAATGGGAGTTTATAAGTAGGTTGTAATATTTTCAGACTCTCTAGAGTTTTGGTTAGAACGGGCCATGCCATAAATGAGCAATTTGGTTTTTTGATCTTCAGTGCTACCAAAACCATTTAAGAGCTCAGAACCAGAAACAGCCAGCTGGTACATGCCTGCCTTTGAAGAACGGCATTTTGCTTGTGTTTTACTGGCCTTCCTTAGTCATCTCTTCACTGCATCGTAACACCCCCAGAGCTGAGTGGGACACTGCTGCGTTCCCAGAGCTCACAGACTTGTGAGATTTCGTTCTGGCTTGTATTTCACACTGAGTGTGAAATACTCTAGTGAGTGCTTCCTCACTAGAAAAACGCTGGGGGTAACTCATGTCCACAGAAAATAATCTGGTATCTCTATGCATCTCCAGCAGCTGCTGCCTATTTCCCTCACCGTGTCAGCCATCAACTAGTCATCTAAACGTTTCACACGGAAGCTCAAAGGTCTCTCTATTTAACAGGAAAAATGGCCTTCTCCAAACAAAGTTCTTTGGCGACCATTTCTATAGAAAATATCGCTGTGAGCGGCCTAAAATAAAAATTTGGATGAGAGAAAAACATTTCTAGCATCAGCATGATTACAGCAAAGGCAGCTGGGACCGTTCTAAGCGCTGTTTCCATAGCAGCAACGAAAAACTGTTTACCCTGCTAATGCAGGTAACTAACTGCCTTTCAGCGCTGCCTGAAAGGACGCAGCCGAGTTGTGTGTTCCTAACATGATCTGCTCCTCACACAGGAGCTCCCTTCACCGCCCTGCAGTGCTGGAGCCTAGAAAATGGGCTTCCTGGTAGTTGTTGTCACAACTTGTGTTACAAAGCCTTGGAAGCGCCACAGACCTGCCCTGCCCTGCCCTCCTACTGCAGCGAGCACCCTCTGGGCGCCGGTTCACCACCGATACAGTTAAGCCCCGGGGGGATCAGGATTTCATGTTTGATTTACAATTGTAAACTCCGTCTTGAAGTCGAGTGCGTCTTAATGGGACTGTGCCCTTTTAAATAAGAGGTAATATTTCTCCCTTCAAGGGACGTTCCATCAACTTTGTAAACGTAAGCAACGCAAAGCTGCAGCTAGAGACTTCCAGAAGGAGGAAAACAAAAATGAGCGGAAAAAAAGCCCCAACAAACCAGCCTCCTGCATCACCCACTCAATCTTACACCCGACAAAGGCTTCAGGTTTTCATTCAAACATTGGAAGAAAATTATGGGTCTCATCTTACATCCCATTCCAACCGCCTTGCCTACAGTGCTTAAAAATCAGCTGCATAGGTGTGTCTCCAACTACATGCATACAGCAATGAACTTCTTCACTTATCGGCCCTGAAAACGTTGATAATCGTAGAAAAAACAATTTCTGAGTTTCTGCTTTTTCATTTTGGTATGCAGAGTATGGCTACAAAATTGGAGCGGGGAAGCAGCACACCTTAAATATTGCTCACTGGCTTTATGAAAACTACCAGTAGCCAATGATTGACCCAACGACAAAAGGAAGTGAGGAAAAGATTCCAAGACTTCAGACGCAATATATTAGGATTATATATGTGTGTGTGCACATAAGCAAGGACACATGAAACATTCATTTCAGTGTAGCTCCTAACCAGAAACCATTAGTAGTAACTGCAGGTGGAAGGACTCCAGACAGTAAAAAATAGCTGCCACTTGTTACCTTTTTGCTTACACATTCTGAGAGTTGCCTCAAAATATATACCGCTCATTTTCTGGTATAAACAGAGTATTTAGATACAAGTATTTTTGCTTCTGATCAACCTGCATTGCCAGCTGGCCCTCTATTTCACCAGTCCTCTTTTGCCACACCCCCTACTTTCAAGACATCTAAATTCAGCTGGATTTCTCCTCCGTACGTGAGTTGCTGGTTGAGGTATACATCCCATACTCTCAAGTTCCGGTGCTGGATTGGAGATGGGTATGAGCAACTGGAACCCGGGATACGCAGCTCAGTGCAGCTTCGCTCTCTCTGCCCGCTCCCCGGACCTGGCACTCACAGACCCTGTTTCAAGGGCAGTGCCGAGTATCCCTGGTTGGGGTACCCTGCTGGCTGCACCGTAGCGTTCCGTGTAAAGGCTGCAAAGATGTCAACCCTTCCTCCCAACACGTGCGGGATGGGATCTTGGAAAGGGGTCCCAATCACACTTATTTGTATGCAAAGCACCTAAAGTTCCTCAAGGAGATGAGAGGGCCCTGCTCGACTTGGCCTGACGGCCACCAGCAGCGTTCCAAGCGACTCACACAGCAAGACAAGGCAGAGGAAGGCAGGGAGCAGGCAGGGAGTTTTCTGCTGTCCTTTCAGGATCCACAGACAAGAAACACCACAGGTGTTTACGTTTACCACAGGTTTTTACATTTATACTTTGCAACAACCAATTTCCTTACCAGACCTTGTGTTTGCAAGAAGTTGTAGCTTAACAAAGCCAGTAACCAGCGTCTGGACACCGACAGGATCCCAAAGCATGAAGGGCGAGTTCAATTCACAGTCTCTTTCATAACACAGGTCTTTATTGTTTGGTGTATCAAAGCCTGTGCTAAATTACTGCAAGACCATCATCTCTACACTGTAGCTCCTCTCAATCATACAGCCAGAATTCTCTGGGCAAGCCTCACTCTGGACCAGCCTTACCCAAGGCAGTAACTCTTAGACCTTCAGGGTTAATTTCTTCGAGACTTCTTTTAAATGTGAAACTGATTTACTTCCATAGATTTTTGGAAACAGCTAGAATCAGTTCTCAGCTCTCTAATGGGACCAGTTTCTAATTCTGCTTTTGCTAACTGACTCTAACTTTCAGCTCTGCTTTAGAAAGGGGCATGCACGGTAAAGCAGAAAAAAGAGTCTAGCTGCAAATGAAAATAGCCCTTCTATTGAGACACATGTTGTTTAAGGACTTTCTTTTTAATTATTAAGCTTCCTTATTGTGCTGGAAATGGGCAGCATTTTCATAACGGCGTTGGCCAAGAGGAATATCCATTGCTCATTATATTATATGCTGTTACCCAACAAGGTTTTTTTAGTTCAGTGGAAACAGCAAGGGAAAACTGTACTCTCTAGAGGCAGGGGAGGGAAGGAGAAACACGCAGCACCATTGGTTCTCACACTGGGAAGAGCTGGCAGTGCAGGAGAAGATCTTGTCCTGCTTGCTGCAACGATGATTAAAGCATTCTGTTGTGTCAGCATATCCTCAGTTTGTTAGTGCTAACTCTCAGCTGGCCATATCCTGCCAGATTTGCAAGCAAAGCCTGCCAAGCCATCTCAACAAAAATGTAGCTTTAAATATTATAAATGATGCTGCATTTTGCTGTGGAAATGTTTCCTGAAAAGGCTGTTCCAAAACATCCTTTATTGTTGGGGGAGGGGAGCAAAAGGGGCCTGGGAGAGGGAGGAGGGAGGAAAAAGAGCTACTTTTAATAGACTTTTTTTTTTTTTTGCTTTTGAGGCCAGAGATTCATTTCACATCATTCTGCAAGACCAAATGGATATTTTTTTTCCCAGTGACTATAAAACATTACAGTAATAATTTTGTATGTAAGTTTTGGCAACTAGGCTTGGGGTGGGAGGAAGGACAGAGGGCATCTTATTTTATAAAGGATTGCAGTGAGGGATTTTGCAATTGATCAGTTAGTCAAATCTTTTTGGTGGACATCTGCTCGCTGGCAAAGGAACTCTCTCTTCTTCCTGTCATATTAAATAAAAATTCACAGCAGAGCAAAAGAGGTGGCTCTCAAAGCAAGGACAAGGTTTGGGTTCTAGACCAAAAGAAAGGATTTTGCTCTGTATTTGGTAACAGGATGGTATCATGGGGCTGTACGACGCAATCTCTCCAAATCATTGGGTATTTGTAGTCTATGCATTTTTACAATAAAATGTAAAGATGGGTAATAAAGCCAGCTTCAGAGAAAACTGGACTTTCAAGGTGCTTTGCCTTTGCAGGATCAATTTATGCAATAAAATTCCCTGAGTTTTATTAAGCTTGTTCTTGCAGTCCAGTGGCAAAAGATGCCGCAGACGACTATCAGAAACAGTGGGGTTTTTTCATCTTTATAAATAAAACATATTAAATGCTTAGCAAATTCCCACCTCTTTTATTTTCCAGTTGTTATTGAGAAAAATTAAAATGTATAAAGATAATGGAAAACAAAGTCACTGGAAGTTTTTTACCTTCCTTTCTGGGTGAACTCCCCAAGACGTGATGGTTGCATTTACCATTGTAACGCAAAGGTCCGGAGTCTGCTTGGAAGTATAATTTAAATCCGGTATAATGTTGTAAAAGCGATGGCATTATACCAAAATGAAATCATAGCGGATGAAATCATCCTAAAAAATGGATTTTGAAAATGTGACAGAGTTGCGAAGGTGGTATGTAGGAGTTATTTAGATAGTCTAAGTTCTGAAGAGGGTACTTTTGGCCCCTAGCAATAAAAATCCTGTGCTCATAAAGTGGGTATTTTCTGGCGTAAGCTAGTTTTGGAGCCCCATAAGCATAACCTTTAATTTGCTCTTTGTAGAAGATTGTGAGGTCCTTACCTGCAAGGTACAATGTAAGTGCAGTGTATTTCTACCTTGTGCTACCATAATAAGTTGTCATTACTGGAGATTATACAACTTAATACATATATAATGAGGGAGGAAACAATGGGCTGTAAAGTATCTGCTTATGATGTTTATAGGTAATCTTTCATAGATGTTCGCTCTTCACTGCACTTCCGTTTGTACACAGTAAAGCTATATACGTTAACTAATACCAAGCCTGGAATGTAATTAACCAAGTTATATAGAGTTTGACTGAAAAGCTTCTGGATCCAAGGAAAAATCTCCAAATCCAGGATCAAGCCTCGAATGTAGTAGCTGTTTGTGTTTAGAGGAAAATCACATTTGTATGATATATCGACGTGACCAAAGTGCTCACGGTTTGGATTCTGGCAGCTCTCAATCAGGCAAGATACTGATTTTAGTGGAACGGACACGGGCTGTTCTATGCCAGGGCTTCGATGCTTAAGAGTTGGGCACGGTCACTTCACTTCTATAATAATGACATCTTCAGTCTCGTTTGGATGTTTCCTTATCTCACATCCCATTCTCCATCTATTTTCTATCCAGATCAGCTCTCCTGTGAGAGAGATGCCTCCCAAATGCCACCCACACTGCACCACTGCATGCTGCAGACAGTCAGATGGCTCACAAATGGCACTGCCCTAGATATATATATATAAACTCTACACTGTTTAGGGTGAGGAGTTTGGGTACTGTTAGTACCCAAAGTGAGCAGGATTCGATCCTACATGGAATACTGAGGATACCTGTACCAAATATGCAGAAAAGACGTTTGCGAAGAACAGTAAATGCGAAGTGTTTTTTAAAATAATTTAGACATTAAAAATAGTGAAAATGGATTATCAGTGCCATTACTCCCCGCTTAGAAGCGATACATCCACACTTAACAATAAGCCCAACGTGACTCCTGCCAGCACCCTGCCATCTCTGGGCCAGGCTGAGGCCTGACCGATTTTCAGCAGCTAGGACATTTCCTTCTATACCAGAAATAATCCTTTAACTTCCACTTGCAGGAACATTCATATTCAGTTATGGGCATTATTCAAACAAGAGGGAGAGAGGGGACTTTGCTGTAGAAAGGAGCGTGTCTGACTGGTTTTCCTAGTCCATATCTTTCCATAAAGAAGTAGCCGCACGAGGAGCTGGCTCTCAGTGCAAACTGGAGGACAGCTCGCGGCTGCTGCTGCACCCCAGATTCTTCCCATTGTCCCCGGTTCCTGTTGCCTGCATCCGGCCTGTGCCCTCGCTGGGTGTGAGTGTCTGTCTCGCTCAGAGTTATGATAGCTTGGTTAGCAGCCAAGGGGCTGAGGATACAAATTATAATAGCATTTCCTTCCCCAGAACCCATTGTGCCAGGGGATGGGAGCTCTGCAGACCCAGCTGTTCCTGCCTTCTGCAGCCATCCTGAGGTCAATGGCAACCTTAAGGCATCTCGGGAAGGAGCATCTTGCCAATTCCATAAGGCAGCAAACCTTCTCCCCAACAGCTCCGATTTGAGAGGACTAAGTGACAACTCACAGGCAGTTTTTCCTGCTGAAATGAGCAATATTTTTTTAAAATTATTGCAGTGGGGCTGAAAACAGGAGTGCACTTCCGCAAAAACATACAAATGTAAGCCACAAAATGAGCTTTGAGTTTGCACTGGGACAAAAATGAGGCAGTTCAAAACCTCCATGAGTATATCAAGAAAAGCCCTTGTGAAATTCAGACTCTTACTCTTCTTTAGCTACAGTACTGGGTTCTGGTTTTCCTCAGCTCTGGCAGGCATCTCAGCCATTGCAGTCAGTTTCTCTTCCAGGTTCGGGTTGGTTTTTTTCTCATGAAACTCTTCTACTTTGCATAAATAAACAAGCACGGGAAGCCACAGTACTCACCTGGAGGGCAGTGTCCCTCACATCACAGGTGAGCGCTCTAACTCCCTAACCTTTCCTTGTCCCTTCTTTGATCCTTCTCTGATCTGCGTTTAGTCAAACGAATACAAGGTCTGGTATTCAGAAGTGCTGAGCAACAAGCAACTCAACTCTGAATACTTAAATATAGATTTAAGAGCCTAACTTTAGGCACTGGTTTTGAAATTCTTGTGCAACTCACATTGTGAGATAGTGTAGGGACAGTAGTGTGTCTAGGAGACACTTACAACAAACATTCTCCTTTACATTATAAACAAGCCTTAAATAAGTAGTAGATGGAGCGATTACCCAATCTGTTGTGGTGTTTGGTTTTTTTTGTTTTTTTTTTTTAAAAAAAAGACATTCCGAAGTACCCTACAGATTTTTGGAAAACTGGCTTGTGCACATTTTTTTTCTTTTCAGTAAAATGACAACAACAACAAAATGAATGAGTCCCATGTTACAGATCAGACAATGTTTCTTAACAGGGTTTTAAAGCTCGTTGTTACACAAATGCAATTCCCACTGCCAAGAGTAAGCTAATATATTCTTGGCATCCCTGGTAAGTCTTAAATCACAGACAGTGGGTACATTCTGCTTGACATCCAGAGGAACAAAATTTCACTTTGATAGCTGCACAGTAAAGAACTTCTTATTCAAAATAAAGGCTATTCCACTCTGCTTAGACACATGAGACCTCCTCAAGCTCTGTAGGCATTTTGCGTATGTTAGGACTGCAGGGCACAAGAATGTTGTCATACGATTTTATCTTCTGATTTTCTTAGAAATTACCCCAGCTGCGTTTTAATGCTGCTGCTGCTATAATTTGAAACGAGTAATTGCTCAATGGATTAAGAATCCAACATGTTTTATTGAGCATTTTCATATGTCTTTCAAATGTGGTTTCAAAGATAAAATCTCAGCCTCCAAATTGCACCTTTACCAAAGAAAACATGCTGCTCTGCTCAGACCATTCCCAGCTCTCTGGTTCTACAGCACTATGCATGACCAATCCAATGGAGAAGGTTAGTTCAGGAGTGGTCTTTCGGCAAATAGCTCAAAAAGCTTTATAAGAAGGTGTGTCAGTCAGATTCATTTCACCGACGGGGGAAGCTGGAGCACTGGGGTTGCAGGTAAGCGATTAGCCTGAGATCGTCCAGAAAGCCAGCTGCATACTAAGCCTCATTCTTAATCCCCCTGCTACAGCATCTTCTGCAGTATTCCTCAAAATGTTTCTTTTTCAGAGGAAAAAATCCACTGGTTGTCTTATAAAACACCACCAGGAAGATTTTAATTTAAGAACAAGAAAGCAAAGCAAGGATTGTTCCTTTAAAATTTTATTTCCCTAATTGTGTGTTTGCTTGCAGGTGAGCAACCTTTTTTTTTTCTTCTTCCCCTCCTAGTGATTCTGTGTGCTACTTCCTCACGTCTCCTAGAAGAGCAGGGGCTGCTGGCTAACATGTGAAGAACCACTACTCTAGACAACCTCAGGTCAGTGTGGCTGTTTAATAAACAGTAAACGAAAATGAAACTATCTAATGATATATTCTCTAACCAATGTAAAGCATCCAGTTACTGGGCTAGAGCGTGTCACTGGAGCTGACTTCGGCAGCGCAGCCTTTTCCCTGCTATACACTGGCTCTAAAATCTAGCATTTGTTTTCTGCTGGTGCAGACTTATTAAAGCCCCCCATGATGGGAAATATCCATTGGTGGTACAATATTAAAGTAGAAAACTGCAGTTTACAAGAGGCATTAAAAGAGATGAGAAAAGATTCTGTACATTAAAATAAAAATAAGAGAAAGATAGACATCGCAAGGGTCCAGTACTACCAAAGGAAGATGAGGAAATAACAGAAAACAAAGTAGAGATTAATAGTTCGATGTCTTCTTTGCTTAAGTCGTCACAGTAAAAGGTTAATTCCTACCAGATGCTTAGAATAATTAAAATTAGCCACAAACTGGAGTATAGAGAATAGGAAAAGAAGAGGTTAAATATGTTCAGCTGGGTTAGATCTATTCAAATTAGCAAGCTGTAAGGAAATTTACCCTGGAGTATTTAACGAAATAGCTGAAATAATCTGAACCATTAAATGATTATCTTTAAGAACTCATGGATCATGGAGAAGTGAGGTCTCAAAGGACTTAAGAAGGACAAATTTTTCTCTTTCTTTTTTTTTTTTCTTCTTCAAGGGAAAAGAAAGGATGAGGAGAATTACAGATTAGTGTAGCTTCAAATACCCCATCGGTTACTGCCTTGTTCAAGTAACTATCCATCTTAGAGAATCCAGCCAATAGCAAGATAAGAAGCAGTCTACATATTTTTGTCAAGATTAAAATCACATGGCGTTAATTTAATTTCCTTTTTGACAGAATAATTGGCCTCATGAACAAGGGGGAAAGCAGCAGATACGCTATGACATGACTTTGCACAATTAAATGTAGCATTCATATAAACAAGCTAGTGAAGCATTGAAAGGTGAAGCAATTACAGGTGCAAAAATGGATGAAAAAGTCTTTCTCAATAGTTTTGATGTGAAAAATCATACCAGCTGGGGTGCACAAGAATTTTTCTGCTTTGAAGTTTTGCTTAATACCTAGGATAACAAAATATATGGTGCGCTTACAAGGTTTCTAAATCACATCACAGAGACTTAAGCATTCTGGAGCAAAAGATTTTAATTCAACCTGATCTTGAGATAATGGAATAAGTGTCTGGAACCAATACTGTAAGGTTCAGCAAATGTAGGTGGGAAGTTTTACCTGTACAAGAAAAAAAAACTCTGATATGCCATTACAAACTGTGGAATAATTGGCAACGTGACATTGCTGCGTGACATGAGTGTCTGGATAAAGCAAATCACGATCCCAATACACACCAGTATTATGTTGCTGTTGCTAAAAAAGGCAGGGACTACTTGGTAGCCAAAACATCTGTTTGGCTGACAACTGACTCTGACCACCACTATCCGCAATAGTTATATTCTCTCCTTGAGTTTGATGGCACAGCCCTAAGATGCCTGAAAAGGAGACAGGGAAGGAGAACTGGGAAATACCAAAAAAAAAAAAGCACCTTATTTTGTTTCTCACATAGGACATGTATTTCTTCCCATAGGAAGACCCTGGGGTTTGGGGAGGAAAGCCACCCTCCCAAGTCAGCAGTAAACCAGCCCTGTATTAAGACTATAGTCTTTTCTTGATGGCATTTGAAATATATCTATGTCAACACTGGCTGACAATGCCTGCTTCAAATCCAGGGTATACTTTAGAGACAGCAGCACTCTTTCGAAAGACATTTTGAAACCAGACGATTGTATTAATCTGTCTCTCCCTCTCTAATAGGCTTACGCTAACCAGTCTCTCGTGCATAGTCTACTGTTCCCACGAATTGCTGGAGAGTGAGGACTTGATGTTCCCCAGTTCAAGAAAAAGCCTCAGGAAATTGCAAAAAGTCCTAAAAAGCCGCAGTTTGTTTTCATAACATTCTTTTCCTTTTAGAGAAGTAATAGATTTTTTTTTTTAACATTCTCTCTGATATTTCAGGAGTTAATGGACAGTAATGATCTAAAAACTGCAGAAAAAACTATGGCACAAGACACAGGAATGATAGCTTGGCTAATTATCAGGGCTTCGTTTGTGTAGGAAAAAAAGGATGTGTAAGTTACACCAAAGAGTCTCAGATTATTTATTTTTTTTTTGTCAGCCTCTGTTTCTGAATGGATTTCTAGGTTCCCTCTAGATCCCCTCCTCCAGCTATTTTACTACTTACAACGCAAAAAGGTGCATGTATTATACGGCTAGATTTCATATTACTTAATTTAAGACTAAAAGCCAAGCATCCAAGTAGTCTTGTTCTACAAAAGGGGGAATTTAGCATGGCATTAATCTGCTGCAAAGATCCATGTTTCAGGCTCTGATATGGATTGCACTCTGGAGACACTGCTCCTTCTAACAGCTCTGAATGTGAATTTTAGATGACTAAACAAAAATGAGACAAATCATAGCTTATAATACGTTCCACAATGATATGACACCCTATTCTTCTTTCTAGTCGTATACAGAAGGTTTCTTTCTCTCATGAAATACATGAAATTTCAAAGCAGTCTGCTGCTATAACTGGGTAATATCATATATCCATGGAACCTAGCAAAGCTGATGTCATTAGTTCCTCTTCTTCCTCTGGTTTGTTCTTTTCCATCTCACCTTCATATCCATGAGACTTGTAAAACTACCAGGACACAATTATTTTGTGTCAGGCCAAGGAAACCTCAGCCACAAGAAATTTAGGGTCTGTCTGAAAAAAATTTTTAATCTGTTCTATATCCCCTCCACCTGATATGATTGTATATACTTCTCCCCATACTGGGATGTGATTGGCAAGATCCTTTCCAAGTCTTCAGGGTGCCCAAGTGCTGCAATGATTTCAGTTCACTGAAGGCAGTTGTCACCGGCTTTTCCCTGGGACCTTGACACAGCCTGGCTGAAAGAGCTGAGAGATTTGCTTTACTGAATATCCGTTCAGTCCTGCACAGTGCTGAGCTTCTTTGGGGGGGATCCATGTCACTCATTTGCACTACATGCACAAGGAAATGTTAAAGGACATTCAGTATTTTCAGAAAGGAAAAAAGAAATAATTACAGGATCAAATTCTCAAAGACCATCCTAAGTTTGAACTTGCAGCTATCTTTATGAATCCATTCACCTGGAAATCACTGTAAGAGGATTGGGTTGAGTTTGTAATACAGGTGTGACCTGATGATAATATTTCTCTTAATATTCAAGAAAAAAGGTTCAAATTTGCCTTTCCAAAACCACTGTCCAGTCTTCCTGGGAGCCCATTTCAAAATGCACTGTGCGTGTTACTGGAGCTCCTCCCAAAATGCTTAGAACTGTCTGTTCCGGGTGACAGTTCTCCTCTTTATTTTCAGCTGTTGCATTTATTATTAGAGGACAAGCAACAATACATTAAAAACTTTCTTAATGTTTGTTTCTATTAGGCAATTGTACTTTCCATGGGGATAATATGCAATCTGGGCTGGAAGAAGCACCAATGTTTGCCAACTATGGGTGAGTGAGGTGGAAATTTTTAGTGGGTGCATCCAAGAACAGAAGGAGAAGGGTCTACAAGGCAGACTTTTCATTTAAGTGTGGTCCAAGTATTCAAATATGGAGAACTGCTCCTTTAGCAGAAAGTATAAAATGCCTTTAACAGGTTGAACTGAGCAACAGATACCACACGATCAGCTGATGCTGCGAATGTAACTAGTGCTACTATGCTTATCCCTATAAATGAGCTGGATATTTGTTACTTTCAAAGCGAGAAATTAAGATTCTGTACATATGACCATACTGTTCTCACTAGCAAAGGTTTATCCACTGAAAGAAAGAGCTCACTACGTAAATGTCTTCACCACTGTCCTGTGATAACAGAAGCTGCAAGTTAATTGTTTTTCATCAAAGCGTTTCCTTTATTTAGCTTAAATGTGCTGGGTTTTCCCCATTGCACCGTTAACAGCATTTTCAGATCTGGAGCTGCCAACAAAGCCTGCAAAACCCCACCTCTGAGAGAACAAACAGTCTAACTGTATGTTTAACTACCTGTGTGCAAGTGCAATTCACAAATTTGCTCATAAAAGCAGGAGATTCTGGGGGAGCACAGGCTACACCTGCTATTGTACAACAGCATCTTGTTACACAAAGTTTTGTACGTTTGACCCCAAATAAACCTCCTTCAGAAAAAGGGAAACTATAGCCAAATGGTCCTCTACAGCAGTCACTCCTGCAGATACTTCTACCACCAACTTCTGGTTTTTCCCTTCACTCTATCAGGAATAGTTCAAGATTCTCAGCTCCGGCCTTGGAACAGGAGAATGGATTAGGAGATCTCTCGGCCCCTTCTAGAACTGCTCTTCTGTTTCTCTGTTTCAAACTGTGATATTTAGGTCTTCCTCCAGCCCCTCCACCTCGCTTTCCTTAAATGGCAACATCTAACCTCGAGATCCCAAGTGCTCCTTTCTGCTTCTTTGAATTCCTGTTCTTCAGAGCAGAGAACAATTTGATTATTAATTTTACCTGGAGTAAAAGTGGGCACCAAGCAAAATACAGTCTTGCCTCAAATACCTTATTTTACTGAGTTTTCTATGTCATGTCACAAAAAATACACGCTGGACTAGTTTAGCAGAGGCTGAAGGCTTCAGCCCACCAATCACCACAGATTTTCTGTGATTTAGATGAGAGATCTCAACACTTAAGAGAAGAAAGAAAATACACCTATAAGAGAGAAATCTTTCTTCCGACTAGATGCTCTTGGAAATCTGTTCCTGAAGCAAATCAAAGAAATCAGTGTTTATCTGTTTTTCGGCATAGCTATTTTCCCTGTTAGCAGCTGAGTGAAAA
Organism: Arenaria interpres; assembly: GCA_013399435.1. Taxonomy (NCBI): domain Eukaryota; kingdom Metazoa; phylum Chordata; class Aves; order Charadriiformes; family Scolopacidae; genus Arenaria; species Arenaria interpres. Next base: position 324,617 of record VXAK01020931.1, read on the forward strand.
ATGTGTGCAATAACTTATAGCCCAAGTGAGCCTCCAATCTTACCATCAGCTTTTGCAGTTGCTCCCAGAAAATATAATGATGTTTCATTAACTGCTCCCACATTGCCCCAAGGCCTGTTACGGAATGTACTAAGACTACACACCGTTGGCCAAGGTATAATAGAAAGAAGCAGGTGGAAAAATAAAATACGATTTTAATTTCCTGCCATATACTAACTTTTTACGATACCCAAAGCAAAGAAGGATTATAAATACGATCTTACTTTTTGTTTGTCACTTGATTGATGAACTGTTTAAGTAATTCTCACTAAATGTATTTAAAACATATTTTTCCCTGCCACAACGTGCTCTTGGATTTCTTCTCTGGGAACTTGTGTTTACAGAGCTTTGCAACGCATAAGTGCTGTAGCTGAGTTAGCAAAATTCCTTGGCTTGCTTTTGTAGGATTGGGCATATAGACAAAATACTGGAGTGACAATCTGTAAGCAGAATACCACTGCTTCAATTTCTGCCGAATTGATAGCTGTGGGTCACTGCCAGATGATAAAGAAATGACGAAATTATCAACAAGAGAACTTTGTGACTTACAAACTGTACCGATGTCTGATTATTACTCGGGTTGGGGAATACAGAATTGGGTAAATGTGTAACTACAGCAGAATCAAACCAAACCACTTGGCGCTAGCCTGGAGAAGCTGGCCATCTAGAAGGAGTCGGTGACTGATTAACTGAAGAGCAAATGCCGTGCTAAAGCAGACAGCATAGAGGGAATAGAATTCTATGTTTTTGAGTGCACTGTGCAGCTCTCTATTTACTAAGCTCAGTCACGGTCCCCTGCCTAGTCTGAAATAGGCGATGAAGAAATGGGCCTTATAAAAAGACAACCAACAACAACCAAACAAACCAAAACAAAACCAAAACAAACAAATAATGGTTGTTTCCAGTAGATGATCCGCTGTGTGCATGCTCCTGTCACCTATGTGGCAACACACCTTCCCTCATCAGTAGTCCCACAGAAAACAAGGTGAACACTCAGAGAAAAACACTGCTTGGACCTTGTATCCCCACACGAGCATTTTGTCTCCGGTTAACTGACTGGCAATTAACTGGAAGTAGATAATTCCCTTATAAAATCTGGTATGGACACTCCCCAAACACTTGTTCCAGCCTACAGATGTGTAAACTTTTCTCCTTGTTCTGGCCCTGTTCGGCAGTAGGATATCCACTCCATGTATATCTACTGGAAAAAATCTCAATCTGATGGTGTTGTGTTTTCGCACGGCACAGGCAGCTTTTCACAGGCACAACCACTCTCTCTTTCTAGTCTGAGAAAGAACCTCTACAGTGGTGTTTCACAGATGGCTTCCCTAAGCCAAACTCATGACAGAGAATTGCTCTCCATCAAAATATGAGTGTTCTTAGGACCAGAAAATAATAGTGAAACAGAAGCACTTTTAAGAAAAACAAATGCTGCTTTTATTCCCCATTAGAAAATTTTCTGCTCTTTGAAGGATGGAGTATTCTGTGACAAATGTCCTCATTCCTCTTTTATTTTTAATTCAAATTCCCAGCTGTAATTGGCCTCAAGTCACATGCTATTTGTTCTGCCTGAACATCCTCAGATGATAGCAGAAGTCGTTGTGAGTCATTTTCTCAGAAGGAGAGGCCACATTGCATATTCTGTCTGTAAGCCAGTCAGAGTGGGGAAAAATGCTCTCAAACGCAGCAACACAAGATCATTCCTTTGATGCTTTCTATGTCCAGAGAGGTAATTTTGGTTTTTTACCCACCTCCTTTCCCCACACATGAATCAGCAAAGATTAAAGGGGCAGTGGCCTTTCTCATCATGAGAGAAAAGGCTGTCCTGACATGAGAGGAAGGGACAGCAGGGCCTGAGCTGGCATACAGGACAGGCGACAGGCCAGCCAACGGTGAGAAAGGGCTGGAAATCACTTGTTCTGAAGCGATTTAAGACATATCTGTAAGCAGAATCACAGTGTGAAGAATTATTACCATCCCTTCTGAAATCTCAGCAGTATTTGGATAAACTGGCTTTAAAAATACTTACTGAGTGTTTAGACTCATTTCTGACCAACTCTCTGCAGCTACCTGTCTTGATTTTTGACTGTTTTCACTCTCAGTCATTTCAGCAAGCAGCTAGATGACATCTAAACATTTTAAATGGGCTAAACTGCTCTGTTCCCTGGACTTCTATTCCTGCCTCCTTGTCTTGGAGGCCTGCAAGTTTTTGGTGGCTGATCATTAAGTCTCACTTTGTTTTATGGCTGCCTCTGAACAGGAAAAGTCTCCCCAGTTACTGAGAAGTGAATACCATTGAATTCATGGTGATACGTCACCGTTCTGTTCATGAAGATGAGAACACGCATATCTAATATATCACATTTAATACCCTGACTCTACCTCACAATCACCCAGTAGCTTGGGATATTAGACAGAAAGAATTTTTATTTTATTTTCATGAGTAGAACTCTAGGAAATGTAATAGGTAGGATCAAGAGCCTGTATCATCTGCTTCTGCCACATTCCTCCAAGGTTTTGAAAAGAACGGCTGGATTTATGGAATCCTACTAGGGTTTTGTTTTATCTACTTATCTCCTTCTTTGTTTATACATATGGGATAAATCAAATGTCTGGAGAATTAAGTATATTCACCTACAGAATGGTACAATTCTGGCAGCAAAACTTTAAGTACCTGTTTGTGAAGTCACTCATGGCTACAGAGACTATTCTGGAAAGCTGTGTCCATGTTAATTTAGCATTTGTAACCATCCATTCCTTATCTTTGCTGAGATAATTGACAACAGGGCTTACTAATCAACTGGGTCCTTTCCTATATGAACGGGACTAAAACCAGTTTGTTTCCTGTAAAGTGTTATGCAAGATATATAGCTTCTGTCCATATTCCATTACCTTTGCGCTCTTCAATAGTTTTGCTGATGTACAAAGAAGTTCTGCTGGTTTGCGCTCAATGCAAAATATTTTTCAAGGAACAAAACATTTGTATAAAGTAAAAAAAATGCCTGCTTCACGACGCAAGGTTAAACAGTGCTAGCATTAACATATTTTCTAACATTAGGATTAAGTTCTGGAATTACTGTAATTTAACACAGTACTATTTCTGAATTATTTTTTTTGTAAATGAACACAGCCAGTATTGCATTTACCAGCTTACCAGACTCTCATGGGAACCACAGACATTTGCACTAGCGCCAAATTTGGGCCCTGAAATTTTGTATACTAGAAGCTGCAGATAATACCATAGCTGAGCTGCTGCTGATTATAGATAATTACATATTGGCCAGATAATTTCTATAGCAATTTTTAAGCTTTCACAGGAGAAGAAATGGAATAATTTCTTATCTGAACAAATGATATCTATTTGTATGCAACTGTGCTAAGGGTAGCCTTGCATCCAAATTAGTAACTTGGATACAGCCTGAACTATGAGGCAATGTGTGGGGATGGCAGGATGCTAACTGAGGGAACAAAATGACAAATCTCTTTCCATTACATTTTACTCAGCAGTTTAAATACAGAGAAGTAAGTCATCTTATTCTTCTAAACAATACAGGCAAAGAAATTGCTGTATTCTGACTAGCCATAGAAGAGGATTATCTTTTGCAACTGCTCCATGTCAAGTAGTGTACCTAGAAATTAAAATTAATCTTTTACAAGCACTTATGTAAGTCAAACCTGTTTACTAACAATATGCTGCATCTTGTCACCACATGGGTGACTCAGCATGGCACCATCCATACCATCCGTACCTAAAAGAGGAAGCAATGGGGGCAAAAAAAGATAGAGATGTCAGATGACATACTTCTGTAGAAACACTTGCTTTTGGTCACACAAAATGTGTGGGTCAGCATGTGCTTGAACTTCTATGACAGAATATTTCTAGTACGCCATAACTTATTCTGAAATATGACACAGTCTGTATGAACACAGAATCATCCTGGATGAAGCTGAAGAGTTAGCACGGGGACCGTTTAAAATACCCAACACTGTTTTAAAAGATGAATAAGTTTCAGAAAAGATTGTGCATTAAATAATACCCAGGTTATATCCTATCTGCCTATGCCAAAATGGGAAAAAAGTTGTGGCAGAATGGTTCATTCCTTTCTTTCTGTGCTCCTTTGGGAGAGTGGGGCAAATACTGATGGCAGAGTGTTCTGGGAAGGAGCAGAGGTGAGCAGGGGACCATGTGCTACATCTCTTGTCAGAAGATCTGGAAGGACCAGATCTGATTTTTGCTGTAGCCTGTAATTCAAATTCTTGGTGAATCCTGATCTCAGTAGTCAAAAAACTCTAGGGACACTCTTGGAATAATCCTCAGGCTGTAGAAGGATAATTCTTGGCAACGTGCTAATGTATTTTAAGAGAGCCTTTCCAATATGCATAGTTTATTAAAGACAGTGAAAGTGCTATATATTCCTCTTCCTTCAAATAATATACCTCCACTTCTCTTTATAACAACTCCTTTATTCCCGCAATGATGAGGCTGTCACATAAATCACACACATACAACAAGTAGGATTAATTATAGCTCCAGAAATATGCTTGCCCACATTCCCACCCCTCCACAGCCCACAAACCCCTGTGGCAATTAAAATATGCGGATTACGGGTTGCTTCCCTAGGGTCACTGGAAAGCTAAGGACAGATGCTTGGAATCCTCTTGCTGTCAATAATGCTGCTACTCTCTTAGACATTAGTACCAAATAAATAAATAAATTATCCAGGGCCAAGTTGTTTTTACTATATTTTGAAACCTCACATTGATGCAACAGGACCTTGCAGTTCTGCAATAGGCCTGTGTTTGAAAAACGCAACAGAATTTTCACCTCATCTCAGTACCAGACAGAGCCACATGAAGTTCGTGAATAGCAGACACTTGGCGCAGCTCCGGAATGGGAAGACCTGCTTGTTGTCTATTTGCCCTTCGTGCCCTTCCTGTGCCTTCCAAGGGAACGATCCCCGCGGGTGAAGTAGGATGACCAAACGTTCTATGTTACGATGTTAGAGAGCATTCATAACAAGAGGGACAGAAGGTAGCGTAACTGGAAATAAGGGAACACCATTACAAAAAAGAACTTCTGTTAAATAATTAGGGAAAACTGAAAGACCATAATGGAAGAATATTTTAACCATGGTAAGTTCCATTTCTTGGGATCTGAAGAGCAAATATATGCTAGTATTTAGCATTTAACCTTAAAGTTACCTTAATCTTCCTAAGATGCCTCTTTCTCACTTATCTAAGAGTTTCTCAAAATGAGGGAAGACCCAAGTGGAGGAGTAAAGAGCAGAGGAGTACAAATGTGGCAAAGTGCAGGGAAGTTCTGTCTTTTGTCCCTCTTCTTTCCCCCTTTTTTTTCCTCTACCCATTATCTGACCCTCTGAAAACTCTCTCCTTTCTGGCAGCCATGTGAAGAGTAAATCAATGCCTCTGAGCTAGGAAGGGTAAAGGAGACCAAAGGCCGCAAGCTTAGACAACACACAGCACAGCCGTGACTGTCTGCCTGAGCCACACTATTACAGGGAAGAAGGGAACACGTTCTAAAAAGCTCAAGAAACACTGAATTGTTGATTGTCTCTTTAAGACCAGGAGTTCTTCCAGGATTTATTTTACAGGTTATCATTTTTGCTTTATGGGAAGTTCAGCAATTCAGATCGAAGTTGCTGCTGTGGACTTTCTAGCCTTGAAAGAAGTTTGAAAGCATTGTATGAAGGCAAACGGGGAGATGACACAGATGGCATTTTCTTTCAAACCCAAAGTTTTCTCAGTTTTAACAGACATCAGAAACTGAATGGAGGAATTTACTTCAGGATCATCAGAAAAGCTGAGGACATATTTAAATTAGTGATCAGTACTAGCCTAAAGATAGACTAAATAATATGCTGGCAATTTTACTGCGGAAAACAGTTCTGGGTGGGCTAACAGTCCACTGTAGCCCTTTCACTTCTTTTTATGATTGCAAACATTGTAGTACTGGTTTCATAAAATGAAGATTCTAGCCACTCGTGTGAAAAAAGCCTCCTTGAATTAATGATATTAACATTGTTCCTAGCCAGCTTTAAAGTATTCGTTCTACTGTGTCTACCTTTATTTTCCATTGCAGCTGATGAAGTGAAGCTTCCCTTCTTCTGTGAAGACTTTCTTTCTTTCACGGCCAGTATGAACTGACTGCCACTGAAAATTCTTCTCCCAAAAGTGGCTGCAAACAGGTAGTAAATGATGAACCCCTTTGGCTTCCATAGGGTTACCCGATAATGTCACCAAAATATTGTACACTGCAGTCAGGCCCAAATGACATTGGATCCTTTTGTTCAATGGCACTAGACAGATAGCAGTGGAGTATCTCTGAAGCAAGCCAGTACTTTGGCACCTCCTTTTTGTTTTGGCTATACAGTGATAAGATATAGCAGACTCCCATTTTTCTTATGAAATAAGTTGATATCCACTACCTCCATTCCTCACTGATAATTGCAGTCTGCTAATTCTGAATACATACTGCCTCACAGAAACGTAATACAGATCACTCCTCTTAACTGTTCCCGCCAAATAGCACATAGCAGCCTGAATTTAGCTATCCTGTGGTGCAAACAGAAGTTATGATATCATAAGTAGTAAAGTACATATAGTTAAGTTATTTATGTACATTGACCTTATTTAACTTTGAAGCAATGTGACAGAGACTAAACAGTTGAGTTTGCCTTGAGCTTCTGATATGTGGAAGAAACGCTGCTGAGCTTATCTACATGGATACTCTATGCAGAAGTCTAAATTACAATGAAGAGCTCCAGCTCCTTCCTAATCCTAAACCTCTTCTTTCAAAAATGAAAGGTAGAAATAACCTAAATAACATTTAGCCTTTCAGCAGCTGTCACGTCTGTGGTTATTTTGCACACCTCTGAAAAGATGGCACGTTTGTAATTAGCAGAGAAGCAGGGCTGGCACTGGGGGTCTCAGACCACAGATCCAAATCCATCTCACTTTGTGAATCTGAAGGGAGCCGTCGTACGGCTGTACCCAGGGCTTCAGAGCTGCTATCACAGCGAGGATTTATTTTCTCTGAAACTGAACGGAATCTGGTTATTTTAGTTGCGTGTATTGAGAAAGGGATTACTTCTCGAGAATGAGTTCAGACCCATGAAGTTTAGGTCTTTATTCAGCCTGCCACTTGTGTTTTTTCCACAGCCATGGTTATCATTCCAGCAAAGACAGCAGCTTTTGCAGAAACACATTTTACATTTTTTTTTCACTTCTATCTTTGAAGCAGAAGGAACGGGCACACACAGCAATACAGGCTACCAGGTTAGAAAGACCTGGGGACTGATACAATTTAGCAATTCCTAAATGTTTTTCTGGCACATTAGGGCATACTTACACTTAAATTTGCTGTTCCTTAAAAATGTGTATGGACTTACACAGGAAGATTTTGGTTAACAAAGCATGGGTTTATATAATCTCTCTGTTCTGATTCAATGTCACTTGGCTATGGAAAATTAGAAACAATAGAAGGCAGAAGCAAGGAATTAGTTTTGTGTGAATACCTGCCATGTTTTAATTGATATAATAATTCCTCAGTGATGTAAACAAATGAGGGTCCTCAGACTCTACAGAACTGATGTTACATGACCAACTACAAGACTCCCATTTTATCAGGTGTCATGGAGTGGGGCTTTCTATGGTTCAGAATCTGAACTTCTGCTATTACTGCTGATTCAGAGTGGTAGAGGTGAAAGAACAGTTAAATTCTGTCCTTAAGAGCAGTCTTACTTCAATCCCCATTTTCTGGGTCTCTCCAATTTGTGGCAACCTGCATATAGACCATGAGAGTTTGTTAAAAATCCTTTTTAATTCCTGCTGCTTACCTATGAGACCAGAATATTCCTTCTGGAGTAAGGAGGTTTATAGTGATTTTAAATATGCATTGTAGATACTTAATAGGATGAAGGAGTAAATTTGCATTTAGATAGATGCTACAATTCCTATGAATACATAATCATTTGTAAATGAATTTTTGTAAAAGAATTCCTTTTAAAGGCTTTTTAAAAGGAATTATAAGAAATAAAAAGTCTTAAATAGCAGTACCATTCTCTATTAATATCAAAGTGGTATGTGAGTGGCTTCATTCCGTTTTGCAAATAGGGATACTGAGTAACTGAGGTACTATTTGCCCAGCGCATGCCCGAATGGGGAATAGGACCCAGGATTCCTATTTGTAGTCTAGCATCCTGTCTGCCTAGGCCATGGTGCCTCTAAGCAGCCTGCTGGAAAGGTGTCAGAAATGTGGCGTTTTTGTGAAAGTCTGTGGGGAAAGTATATAGACCTTGCATAATAGTCAGTTGCTGTTTTATTTATTCCAAGTATTCAAACCCAGCCACAAGTCATTTTTTAATCAGACAGTGTTGACTCAAGGGATTCATACACCCATTGCAAGAATTGATGCAATCGTGCTACAGTCTTGCAATGAGTTGTGTTAATAGCTTGTAGTCCCGAGGCTTTCCGTTAATATACATTACTGACAGCAGGCTGCCACCGGATAAGCATGCCATTAATACATAGAGTACCCAGCACTCTCAATTCCTGAGATTTTTGCAAGAATCCACCTGTATTTACTTTGCATGATTTCCGTAGCAAGCAACAAGGACTGATACATGCATATTACCTTCTCGTGTGTTTGAGGACGACAGACCCAGAGAACTATGTGTATATGAAGTTACACTGACTACAGTTGCTTGGATGGAGGACATTGCAGAAACATTTTTCTCCAACTACAAGCCTGGTAAATCCAGCTTGGGTTGTGGAACGCAAGACTAGAACACTATTTCAGGTTCCTTGCGTGTGACCAAAAGTGTAACGTTCCAGAGATCAGGTTAGGCCTTCAAATTCATCCATGCTATGCCCCGTATCAGCAAAACATGCCCTCAGTGACCCACCTGTCGTTTAGAATGACTTTGTATAGTTGTAATCGATTGAAACTCAGTAAACAATTCTGTTTGAAGTTTCAGGAGACAAACTGTCATCAGCAGTTTACCCTCTTGGAGCTGTGTTAACTCTACAAAATGAGGAGTGAAAAAAACAAGTTTTTAACTGGTCAGCTGCTATGAACAAAGTACAACTCTAACTGAAGAAGCAGCACTGTGTGCACTCTGATTTTCAGAGTAGAGTTGCCCTTAATTTAAACCAAACAGCATATTTACCAGAGATTATGTATGGATCTCAGGATACTTCTCAAGCACCAATCAATCTAGTCTTTCAGCACTTCTGAAATCTAGATGACATGATAATGTTCTGTTCTTTAATAAGGTAATAAACACTTTATGCTGACTATATCAGAATTACTTTCTCTATTGAAGTGTAGATTCAACAAGACAGGAACAGGAGGGAAAAGTAGTAGCTCAGCATAAACCATAGCTGGGTAAACAGCACTGGTGGACAAAAACACCTTCAAGATCACAGGAAAATTCTTCATTTAACAGCTGGATCTCTCAAGTTAGAATAAGGGCATAACCTGCTCTGAAAAACTGCACAAACAGCCCAGCAGGCATCTAAAAAGATCTAATTCTGTCTTTTACCAGCTGGTTACCGGGTTGTCATCTGGTGATGCAAAACATTTGATAGGAGTCTTGTTTTGAACTATTTTATCTATCACACATAGAGACTGCTATTTTTGCTTTAAAAGGGCAGGGTGGTTATAGTGCCCACCACTCATCAGACCTCCAAAGGAAATACTAGCTGCCAGGCAGTCCTGCTTTTAGATTGACAGGCAAGTTTACAGACAAAAAGATTAAATTCCAGCTCCGCTCTGAGTCACAAAGTACTACAAAATTCAACCCCAGTAAAATCAAAGGCGTGAAGCTTAAAAACTGAAAGATGCTTTCAAAAAGATAAGAACAGGGACTCAGATGTAAGGCAGCTTTATAGCCTTGACAGATGGCTACTGAGAAGTTGTTTCTAACAGAACGTTAAGCTGAGACACAGTGAGATGAATGAGTTGACACCAAGAGTTCAAGTGTGTGGTAGTTTATTTAGCATGCAGGCTTCTTGATTTTCAGCCTGCTGTCTTAATCTATACTGTTCTTGTGACTAAAAATAAACCTCCACCCACAGTAAAGAAAATCATTTACTGGCAGTTGGGCCTGATTTAAGAATTGAAAAAGAAGGAAACATTAGTTGCATTTCTGTAGAAAGCACTTAATCAGCAAACCAGAGTTCCTTTAAAACCTCAGTATGTTTAATTCTCCTTCCTTTTACTAAGCAGTCTTCCCCTTCAAGCCTCAATAATTTGTTTTCCAACAGAAGACAGAAATAGTTTTAGAACAGCTTTTACTAATGTTTACTGTGGCATATCATGCTTATAAAATCTTTTTAATATGTAACCATTTAACTTCTCTTGGCAAGATAAATTCATGGTGATACTGATATTTTGTAAATACCATACTAACTTAGCATCTGAGTCAGAACAGACTATAAAAGAAAATGGCATTTGAAATAGTCTTGGTTTTGCAGCACAGTAAGGTATATTAAGCAAAAATTTTAGGATGAACTAGAGTTGAGAGTTCAGTATGTTCTTTATGGTACGGATGGCAACTATGTGCCCTGAACTTCTGTGAGGGTATTTCTGAGGTCATCAGCTATCCCGTGGGGGAAATGAGTCAGCAAAAGCGTAAGTGATTTCAACACCTTTGTTATAAATTCCATAGATTAGTAATATGAACTTTACGAAAGTTTTGCTAATTTGGGACCCGTGAGACTTTCCACTGAGTAACTTCAGCTTTAAAAAACTATATGCACTGCTACAATATTTGCATTGAAGCAGTGTTAAGGATTCAAGCAGGAATGAGATTTTACTTTGCTCTCTCTGGCTACATTTGAAAACAGTCCCTGCCCTAGAAAAGACTAAGGCAAGACACAAGTAGCTATTATAAGATAAGTGAATGAAGAACATTAAGAACGAGAACCCTTACCTTACTGAGACAGAAATATTTATACCTATTAATACCACAATTTTTATTTATGGCTATTTATACTACAATTCAAAAGTTATAGAAAACCATTTTTTACAAAGGTAGATATATCTAAAATGCTTGTATCACTAAGTAAGACCAATTGGAAAACGCATACCATAAGGTAAAAAGAAAGCTAAAGAAGCAGTTTTCAGGTATCACAGACCTCTAGGATCTGGTAAAACAGCAAGGAAAGCATGCATGGTTTAAACTGTAACATTCTTTAGAAGCAAGCACAGATATTTATATCTGAAGGCTAAAAAGAATTACATTTCCAGCCATCAGGAATATAGGTAGTGAAGTTCAGATGTCATTGCATGACTGTGGTCTGTTAAATGTAATAAAAGTCTCTTTAGATAACTGCAGAATTAGGGTCAAAAATTGCAGCTATCCCCTGACAGCAGCTTGCATGTAATATGAACATATGCAAAATGTGAATATGAAAGAGAAGTTTCTTGGAGACTTTCTGTTCACAACGCTATTCTATTATCATTCCCCAAATGATTAAGTTCTACGTATCAGCACACAACGATTCTCTGTTCACCCTGGGTGGACAATGATGTGACAAACCAGGAAGCTTTGTCCCATTGTTCTAGGCAGCCCATACATTAAACTCATACAACTCTATCTAGAACAATTTGAGTACATGTAAGTTGTTCCAGACCTTAAACACTTTAAAAAGCACACATGTGAGCCTTCTCAGAGGTGTATTCATCAGGGTGCTCTTTGGTTACCGGTGATTTTCCTAATCCAAGATCCAAATACCCAATGCAGTGCCCTAAAGGCATTTTGCAGAACTGTGATTCTCCTACGGGACTTTGTGGGTATAATAGAACATATTCATCTATAGATGGACTTTTCCATCTGTGACAGATTGAAGGTGTTAAACAATTCAAATATCCCTCATTTTTCTCTATTTTTTCAGGATGGAAATTGCTTATATGAAACATGATAAACGTTGAAAGCCAATACATTTTAGATCAATAAATTATGTGTGTAATTTCTATCTGCTACCATCAGGGAAAGGACATGAGAAATGTGGTGTTTATGTATAGTTTTGCTGGGACATTCAATTATATGTGTGCGATTTGCATTTTTGTGTCCGTTGTTTTACAAATCTGAATACCAATATCTAGTAGTCATGTGACTGATAATCAGCTTCTTCCCTTGTGATATGAAATCCAATCATATTATAAATTGCACAGTAGATTTCATAACACGCTGCAATGCGATGACAAGATTGCTCGTATTCAAATACAGCCACCCATATTGCTTGGCCACATGCCTCCGTTCTGGATTTATATAAGAACCAAAAGAGTTGTAGCTTGTTGTAAATTTTATCATGTGTGAAAATAACCTTGCAGAAACACACAGCTGACAGCTAAAAAAGCTATGATTTTTATTTTGTGGCAACTAACGCGCAGAAGCAATCCTGAGGCAAAACGACAGTGAAGACCAAGCACTTCAGTTTAGTCTTGAGTTGAACACCCCAAGGTCAGCTCCAAGTGTGGGCTTGGATAATAGCACAGTTACATCATGCTAAAAATAGTGCCTACTCTTCTCTTTTTACTTCAGAATAGTTACAAGTTATTTATTCCAAGGTGTAAAAGCCTGCATTTTGAGCAATGAAAACCAAGCCTTCTGTAATATGGTAGCTTCTGTATTAGTTCATCTATTCCCAAGTCAAGTGCCACACAGAATGCCACTTTTTCAACAGGTTAGGGGAGGTCATTTTCAACCTACAATGCATCCTCTGAGATCTGAAGCACTGCTGACTGGTTGTACTGCTCAGAAAAGTCCTGACTAACCAGTTCTGTCCTGTGCCAACCTCTTCAATTTGCTCATGTTATTAGTATCTTTTTATTATGTCCTACTAACAGAGTCACTTCTTTCAGTGACCACGCTCATGATCAGGGTTGCGTTTTTCAATTCTTAGCATAATGTAGAAAGTCTTTCTGGACCATCTCCTTCTTTTTCGTCCCCAGATTTCCAAATCATGCCTTGCTTCCAGAGCCCTCACTACTAAATACTGTTTAAATTCCACTCAGTGGATTTAGTATCTTGCTACAAAGACTTCCACTTTAGCTGAAGTAGCATGTTCATATTAGCACGCACTCTTAAAAGGCCACGCTTGACACATTCTAGTTATAATTGATCATGGCCATCTGAATTATGAAAGGTGTTTCCTAGGTAAATAACTACTGCTAAACTACCTCCGACCAACAGCATTGCTCTTTTATTCAGTGGCTACGAGACTAGCCATTTTTAAAGGAGTAGTAACAATCCTAGTTTTCTGCTGAATCTCATTTTAATGACAAAAATCAGGAGATAGATATGAACAATGAAGCCTGGGTCCCTGAGCCTGATGTATAGCTCTGAAACTTTGGTCTCGGTGCCAGAGATCCACTGAGTGTGCATCTTAATGAAGATGCAGAAAAAACGGGTCAAGATCACACATCCTTCTCCAACTCTTCCAAGTATATAAGATGTCCTCAAAGCCCAAGCCCCAGTAGCCTTCAAGGAACTAACCATTCTTACCAGTATGGCTGTCCTTTACACAGCTTGACAGATGGAAACATGATTTCCCTACTGTTTGCACTTCCTTTTATGAGTTATTTACTTTTTTTTTTTTTATCTGAAGCCTGGATTTCAAACACTACTGTGCCCACAGTTGTAATCCTGGGGAATCCAGTCGCGAGCTGTTTGTACGTTAGTCATTGCTTAAACAAGCCCACATCATGTTATAACTATGTGAAAAGAACTAGCCCATTTGCTATAGTTTGGCCTATCCTACAGTGGTAGAACCATCCTACTTTTTTAACATGATTAGGCCAAAATTTGCAGTTGCCACAATAGCACAGGTGAGGCGAAAATAAGTTACAGTACGTCTATAAGACGTCTAAGGATCTTTGAAAGCTATTTGTCAGACTTTCTTTCAGAACCCAGTCTAAGGCCTCTGTACTTAAAAAGCAGCCCTTCAGTTTTAGGATCCTCTTTCTCGTGCTAGGGACAATCCTCGTCCCATGCATCCAGCACCAGATGTACGATGAACCTTTAGCCCGATGTTCCTTAGGGCTGAGACACCGAAGGAAGCAGAGCCCAGCAGGTAATGGGGAAATAAAAAAAGGGATTTAATCTACACTTGAGTTCAAAAGGTAGAGAGAGAGGTAATGAATGGAACACAGGAAGGGCAGGGACGCGTGAGCCAAGGAACTATATAAAGAAGTACAACTGAGACACCAAGCTGTTAGAAGTTGCTCCCTTCGTTTATGATAGGTAATTGTTTGCCTTTGTGTGCTCATAAATGCATTTAAAACAAACAGAACATTTCCTAGTATAGGCCATGGCACTGGTTTTTTCCTGGTAAAAGTTTTAAGAATACCATAGGAATATTAAGATGCTGACATGTAAAACTTAACAAAAGAGCTACAAACCTTTTCCTGTTATTAAACAAACGGAAAGTAAATATTCAAGACTGGGATATATTCCATAAGAGGATGTTCTGGGGTGTTTTTTTTTGTATTTAAAAACATATATACTTTTGGCAACAAATTGATTTATTTGCTTTATTTCAGTTCTTAGAATGTGATGATTTAGGGATTTATCTTAATTTGTTTGTTATTTTGTCCTTTTGTCAGTTATGACACATGAACCTAGACAGTATTTAGGATGAGCTTTGAGACACGTTTCAGATCCTATCTGAATCCAGTGGGATTGTTTGTGTGCTTAAAGGCCGACAGCCACGTTAAAGCACATTCCTGGCATCGGGCATGGCCTAGATTAGAGGCAGTGACACCAGATTTTCATTTTGTTATATAATAAAAATAACCTATTCTGTTTCCTTAATATTGTAAATGAGGTAAAAGTGTTGGAGACAAATTCAATTTTAGATGTTGTACTCATTTCTGTGGGAATTATAAATCACTAGTGCCTAGTTTGCATCTGGTCCTGGAAGCTGTCTTAAAATGGTCTGGTACATAGCATTCTCTAAAATCTATTCGATCCTTACATTTAACAAAACTGAAAATGCCTGGGAAACCAGAAGAAAAACAGTGAAAAAAAGTCTCTCTTCTGGGTTATTCCTAGAATGGAATTCAGGAATCTTAAATAAGGCCTTCATTTCAGCTCCTTGGAATTCCCTACTATTTGAACTAAATTGCTGGTCTCTGACCTGTTATGAGGAAAACTGGGTATGAAAATCACGAAAACATCACAGAGACATAAATTGGTATCTCTGTTTGCAGTTTTACAGGTAATTAAGGAAGTGAGTAAGAACGTTACCAATTGGGCAAGACAAAGACGACTCTGGCTTTGCTGAGGCAAGCGAGCAGAGCGATGAGAGAGACACTCTTCTGCCCGCGCGTACGAACAGATGTTTGGAGTCGTAGCTGGCACCTCCCATGCCGAGGCGCTCACCACTTTGGCAGGAGAGGAGCACACGCTTGGAATGGAGTGCAAACCTTGCTCTTCGCAGTTGCCATAAGGTTCCCTCGCCCAGCCAAAGCAGTGAAAAGCCTCTGCGGCAAATGAACACCAAGGCCAAAAGGCTGTCTACATAACGGCTTCTTTAAAATCAGGAGCATAAAAAAGAGCATGTGCTCAGCTATCATACTTACGTGCACATGAGCATAACTGTGCTTTCCAACACCCAGTAGATACCCAGAAAAGTAGGTAAATATTAGTCATCGGTATTTGAAGAGAAATGTAATGAGCAAATAATTTAACAATTATGCTGGAGTATCTCAAAATCTGAGCCACTGGTTTAGGATTCTGCACACAGCTGAATGCAAAAAGAAAACTGCATAGAAACGCTAGACGACAAACTGGAAAAAAAAACCCCAATGCTAAAAATCCTGAAAGTTTTTCCCAACAATTTACTCCTGAACATTAATATAAAGCACATAATAATTTGAAAAAGAATAAGAAAAGCAAGTTTGTAAACAACTAGAAAGACAATATTCAGGATCTGAAAAGTCTGCCAGCCTTAAAGGACGATTTTCTGGGAGTCTAAGATATACGAAGCAAAAAGTGGTTTTTGAGGGTTTTGCACTAGACTCTGCCTTTTTACACAAAAAAGCCAGGTGCACAACTTCACTAATACAAAAATCTATCTTGTATTTACATCTTTCAATGGAGCATAGCATTTTTTATGCATTTTGCACAGTGCAGCTACATTCATTGAAGTTAAAATTGAAAATTGCTGAAATATGGACATCTAGTGGAGACATCTATATATTACAGTTTTCTTTCCAGTGGAAATACAAGGAAAATGAAACGGACTTTTACTGATTATCTTGCTGGGGCCTGGAGTTTTGTCCTTGCTTTTCAGTGCCTGGCTCATTGCTTAGTTGTTTCCAAAAACAGTCCCAGAATTTGGCAAAACAGAAGCCGTGCGTCATTTAACCACTTACCTAGGTGATTGATGAAGCAGAAAACCTAATGACCCGTGAAGGAACAAATGTTTCTACAACAAAAGGTAAATAAATCTGATGTGGGAGCTCAAGGGATGGGCAAAAATCTGAGCCTGTAAGTGCCCTTAATTTCCCCTGAAAGTGCAAGCTCAGATTTTTTGCATTAGTTTCCATGGGGAGAAGGAAAGCGATAACTTCGGGGGGTGTTGAAAGCCTTGGTGCACTGCAAATTAATGTTTCCATTTTCAAACACATCTAGTTTGTAATACAAATTGAGAGCTAGCTATGAGAACAAAAAAGTGACACTGTGCACCGCAATGTCTGCAGAGAGACACTGATCTGATGGGATATCAGCCGGATCAAACGGTTCTGTAAGAATTCCCCATCAAAGTGTGTTTAATCTCCAAGAACACAAAATCACTTTCCATGTCTGAAGTAAGTATGCTAACTACATACTCATTTTAATGCTCTCTGTTCTCATGCTATTCACTTTATTGCCGTCCACCTCGGGATTTCTGCTGTTATGGGATTTCTTACTGGGTTGATGCTTGGCCAATATTTGTCCGACTTCTCTTTTTTGGTCTCCTGTGAAAACCATCTGAAACTAAGCAGAAACTAACCTTGATTTATTTCTTTAATAAACAAAATGAAGATACTGCATATTAATAAAAATGAAAACTATTCCCTAGTTGTTTTTTTTTTAAAGTTTCCAAAAACAGTCCTGTATCTCTGTCAAAGTTAATGTAACCAGAATTTCCATGGGAATTTCTGTCAGTCTGGGGAGAGTGGAACCGGGTAATGTAAATAACTGCAGCCCATCCTCCAACTACTGTTCAAATCACCTTGTGAGAAAGGAGCGGGCTCTACTGAAAAGAAAATGTCATCATGTTTCTTTTGTGGACTACAACTGGTATGTGGTAAGAAAACCATGAAGGAACATTCTGTGGAAACCAGAGATGAGAAAGAACCTAATGATGAATCGTGACTTGATAGGATTCTATGCAAAGCTTTTGTTTGTTTTCTTTTCGGTATGCAACCCAAAATTACCTAAAGACACTAGAGGAATAGGTCATTCCTTCACCATTTTATGACTAACTTCCTTGAGAGTGCTACATAGGCAAATAGTTTTACAGGATGATGTTTCTGTTTCTTTTAATAAGCATAAGAATGTAAAATATGTATTTAAAGACTACCTGACCTGTATGTTTTGGCTGAGATAGGACTGGGAATTAACTTCCCATCTACCTATAAAAGTCCCCAAACATCCAGAAAACAACTACCTTGGGTAACAAAATTCCTTAGCACTTTCCTGCATATGGCAGCTTAATTTTACTGTCAGCAGAATCTTCATAGCATGAAAATCAGTCCATATCAGTCAATTTCACATAAATAATGTTAAATATTAGTTCATATAATGTTAAGTGAGCTCTTATTGTATAAATGGAATGCTTAATCTAAATGATTCCAGATGAACTTCGTAATATAAACTATTGTGGAAGGACACAATACACCACGAAAAGGCTGAGAGTACATGATTGCAAACGCTTATATGGATTTAAAAATATATCACTGTGTACGTGGTCACAGAAGGAGTTCAATAAGCCTGATGGTGAGAGCATGTTTTTCCATTGTAACCATATCTTACTTCTACTCTTCTGTCACTGACTGAGGAATCCTGTAACACCACAGAGCAGAAGCTAGCAGCTTCCACCTGGGAAGACATACTGCTAGTTCAGAGGCACTACTATAGGGGCACTAGTGTCCCCACATGGGACCGTGCTGTAGGAAATTCCGGGGATGGCAATATAAACATCAGGACGCTGGGAGTCAGGCAATGGACAACTGAAAACTGTGCAGCAGAGGCAACTGTGTCAAAGTTTAAGGCGATGCATTTTTAGGACTGAAGAGTTTCAACCAAGTTGTTCTCATCATGATTTGGAAAAGAGGGTCATATTAGGTTTTTTTCAGAATGCTGACATTGGTTTGGACCTTAATTTATTAAAGAGCAATGGAATGATTCAGCTGGGTATCAAGAAATAGTAAGCAATCGAGTACTCTGCATTAGAAGCAATGAATCAGCCAGAGACAACATGAAACAGTCTGTTCTCTTAATGACATTTCTGAACTGAAAGACTGCAAAACAGAATCGGAAAGCTGAAAGTCAATTTAACAAAAGCTGCAGGCTTTCAGCCTCTGTAGGGCACTATAGAGTATGGCATTTTCTGCCGCACTGCAGAGATCAGAAAACCTCCTGGAAGGTTAAATCCTGAAAGCTCCTATGAAAGGGATCTTCAGTGCTTTTAGAGCAGTCCCTTGTCTCAAGGTAGAATCAACTTTACTGGAGCTGTTCCTGACAGACATTTGTCTCACCTGCTCCTAAAATTTCCAGTGATGGACATAATACAATCCTCCCATGTAATGACAGTGTCGTCCTCACCTCACAGGTACAATATTATTTTGCAAAATAATCTCCTTGCTCCTTCTGTTATTTTGTAGTGGTCATGCAGAACAATGCACATCTCCCTCTTTGCAAGGGTTTATTTTGCCAATTTTACCTTTTCTAGACTGAGTTATTTCTGTCTTTCCTTATAGGTCACTCGTTCACTCTCCTCTTGACTCTTGGCAGCAATATGACATTTCTGACTCATTCCCAGTTTGTGATTCACTGTCATCTTGAGGGTTTGCTTTTCAGAGCTGTGGCCTAGTCATTTAGCTGCCACCTTGTCATTTGCTGTCTCATCATAAAAAGGGAGATCCAGATATTTGGGAAAGTGTCTGTACAATTATTGATATTCTAAAAAAAAGTGGGCATGACTCATCCTAAAGACAGCTTGTCCTTCAGATAGCAAAATTTCTGGTTGAAGCACAATCTGGGCTTGTAATCAGAAATGGGAGCAGATATTTGGTTAAAGAAGTATGAGTGCGATTCAGTTAATTGACTGAATGGCGTATGCTGCGGTTTCCCTCTCACGGCTGTGTGAAGATAATGAGATGTGAAGGAAAGCAACTGACCGATAGCTCTTTTATGTTTTGTCTACTTCTCACTTCAATGTACGTCTCATAGTAATGTGTCTGCACAACGAGAAAATAGAGATATACCTAGCACAGATGAACTCTACTTCCATTTAAAATCTACTCGGTTTGACAAATTTAGATGGAATTCTGAAACAGAGTGAGGTCTTTGATACTTAGTTTCATGTAGTTACCTAGATCACTTTAACTCACCACTGTTTTAATGGTAGAGCTGCAAGAACGAACCTGAAGTTATCAGAGCACTGCTGTGTACTTTGTTGGCAGGAACACATTGGGGTCCTCTGTGGTTTAGCTTCAACACTTTGTATGTCAATCAACATTCAAAATAAATTAACACTCATGAGCTGGTATATAAAGTGGACTGTTGTAGGAAACAACTGTAAGAATACCAGCTTAGCACTCTCATGTTTGCGCTACATTCCCTGTGTGGCATTATAACCATTGCTGCCCTCCCTGTCTGTCCAGAAAATGGGAATAAGAAACAAAATACCTCGTAAGAATGACGTATTTTTACATCTTTTCATCACTGAATTCACTGACGTCTCTGTTGAAAATCAGACTTCTCTACTGAGAGTCTGTCTCCTTGGAGCCAAAATGTCTTGATCCTCTTCCTTTGATAGTGGCACCTCACAATAGAACCTCAAAATAAGAAAGAGTAATTGCATTGTAGTTATGAATCTGATGAGCAAGGCTCAAACTAGTAATAGGTTCAGTGCTTATCGAACCAGAAAAAAGGATGTTTGGTCCTCAATAACCAGTGAAAATGCTTTGCATTTTATTCAGGTACTTTCTTTTTTTTTTTTTTTAAATTACACCACCACATCCTCCTGAATTCAGCTCTGGCAATAAGCAGCACAATCACAATTACCTCTGTTAACAAGTTGTGTAAGTAGCATTGCATTATCCCAGGCAGTTATATGAGTCACGGCCATGTCAAGGGTTTGTTACGGAGCCAAAAACAATTGCTTCAAGCCGAAAATTATCTCCCTGCCTCACCTCCCACAGCTATAAAATTTCATCCACCCCTGTATCTCAAATGCCCCTCATTATGAAGCTCATCATTCATTTCAGGATGGGTGTTCCACACAAAATGTCACTTTTTATGATTTTTTTTTT
>VXAK01020931.1:345950-363172 GCA_013399435.1 Arenaria interpres
GGGGTTACCGTGGGGTTGGGGGGGGCTGGAGGGGTCACCCCCCCACACACCCCGGTTCCTCGGAGGGTCTGTCTATGAAGGTTACTCTGCGCTTTCAGAGAGCCCTCGGGGTCTGTCTGGTCTCCCTGTGGAAAGGGGTGCCCTGTTTAAAGCAGGCAAACCTGCCAAGCCACCGCTCTTTCTTCAAAATTTATTCCCGTAATTGTTCAAAAACAGTTTATATTTAGGCACTTGTGCGCTGCGGTTTCTGCTTTTCTACTAATTTCGTCTGTTTTGTTCTCGAAATGTTTTCAGCAGTTTATGTTCTCGCCTTTCATCTTGACATTTACTTTGTAAACGCTTGGCTACCAACTATCCTTAACCTGGTCTTCAGGGAATACTGCAGTGCCCAAGAGAAAAAGATTAACACATAACACCAGCAAATAGCTGCTTATGTTTGTCTGGTGTAATAGTTACAGATTTAAACTGTAGGATTTACTGTTAATTTGCTATTAAGAAGGGAATACTGCAGAAACATGTAAAAATGGGTGAACTCCTGAACATTAAATGTTTTGTTTCTACCTTTTTTAGGAGGAAGCATTAATATTAGGAAATGGCAGAAGCAGTTTTTCATCCCCCAAGAAGGAAAAGAAGAGTTTTTGAGTCCTATGAGTCTCCCTTTCCAGTGGATGTAGGTGGGAAGGATTTCAGAATATGCCAGGCTGAAATCATTAACAACAATGTTATTGTCAGGAACCCTGAAGATATTGAGCAGCTTTACAACAAGGTGGTGTACACTGTTTGCATGTTATTTTTAGTGTTTTAAACATAGGTTTTGAACTAGTTATGAGAAGCTAAGCAACAAGCTTTGGACAAAGCTTAAATGCTGCAGAATTTCAGTTTGTTTTTTTTTGTTTTCTAGTTGATCTTGGCAGTAAACATTTTCTATTTAGAAAGAAGTTAATTTTTGTCAGGTGATATAGTAAGGACTTTTCCTTTTCTTTGAAGGGCTATTTTGGGAAAGGTATCCTTTCAAGAAGTCGACCAGTGTACAGCATTTCGGATCGTTCCCTGGTTACTAAGTGGCAAGGTAAATTGTGCCCATTTGTACGTCCATTACTACTGTACTTTTCACCTTTCTCCACTCATTTCAGATATATGTTTATAAATTACACACAGAAAAATAATCTCTCTGCTGGGTCAGATCAAGGATCTTTGTCTCCCCATACCTGATGATGGGCAGTACCAGATGCCTAGGAAAAATACAAAAAAACGAAAGACGTCGATAGCTCCTTAGTGCATTCTCCTGGCCTTCACTGGTTTCTTGCTTAGGAAGTCTGTAAGCAAAGGTATCATCCTTGGACTTCTCTTCATAAGAATTTCCAGGTTTTCTTGGTTTTAATATGAAGAATATATGAAATTTTTATCTGTTTATAGTCAGTTACATCTGCTCTGCTCTTGGTTGTTTATAGACTGTCATTCTTTATTCATCTATTCCATGACAGTTAAGTATCAGTAGACATCGCTGGATTTTGTCATATCCCTCGGTAATTGTCTTTTTATGGGCTGGAGAAAAGTAATGCATTTAGTTGTTCCTCTTGTGCAGACTGTTACTTCTGTACCTTTTCTAGTTCTGCTGTGCCCTTGAATACAAGTGGGACTAAAATGGCGGAGAGTATTGAGGATGGGGGTAATTGCTGGGCTGCAGGTTACCTCAATGATCAAAATCCCATGGAAATGTTTTCATATTGAGGAAGCAATGTATGATTTTTCTTTATACAGGTGCTAACGTAAATTTGCCTATCATTACATCCAAAAAGTAAGTTAATTTGCATTAATTTATTCTTGGTTTTTTATGAAACAGATTATTCTATTTTATGTTCTTACTGGTTTTTATATTGTGGGCTGTATGAATGCTGATGGCTTGCTTCTATTTCTTTTCTTTGTATTTAATTTATAAATTGCATTAGAAAAACTAGAAGTCAGGTAGGTGATATTCAGCATGGTTTTTCGTGTAAGCTTGCAGGTATTAATTGCTGAATAGAAGCCAAGACTGAGTGCATGCATGGTAGTATGGGTAATTAATTCGTAATAATATCAGGCATAATAAACCTGTTTCTCAGCTGAGAAGGAAAAAGAGAAGGTTCTGGGGCAGGCTGTTTAAAGTAACTCTCCCATTTCCTTGTTGAATTATTCTAATGTGAGCTGAAGCAGCTCTTGACTTGTATAATACATAGATGTTTTACTTTTGTTTTTTTCATAGTCTCTACTAACGTTCCTAGTTTGTACATTTATCAAA
Organism: Arenaria interpres; assembly: GCA_013399435.1. Lineage (NCBI taxonomy): Eukaryota > Metazoa > Chordata > Aves > Charadriiformes > Scolopacidae > Arenaria > Arenaria interpres. Next base: position 348,229 of record VXAK01020931.1, read on the forward strand.
ACAGAGTGTTGGACCACATACGTGTTTTGTCCCACTTGGATAGTGTATGAACTAGCTGTAAGAGTGTGCAAATTAGTTACTGTTTGCTTTAATCTGATGATAATGCTAAAAATTTTACTTTTTTTTTAATTTAATACTTATGTGTCTTCAGTCCTCAGCTATAGTTAAGAGAAACAGTAGCGATATTACTACTGCTGCTACTACAGTTACTACTATTTGCAGAAACCCTTGTCATTCTCTTTGCTCTACTTTGTGACTGCTTTATATGCCAGCAAATACAGCTGAGCATCAATGAAAGTGCAATTACATTGGTGCAGAAAATGCATCGTGATCTGTCTCAGCAGAGATCTGTAAGTGTAAATCATGTGGTAATTAAATTGTAGGACAAAGAGGAGTATTTTTTTATAACAAAAACTACAGCACTGAATTATATAGCTTTATTATGAGACTTCAGAGGGACTTATATTTTGTGTTGACACATGAAATCTGCATTTAATTGTCTTTGTAGTTCTTCATTACCTAGTCTGTGATTGCTGTGTTAGGATTTTGCTTTGGGAAATAAAGAATACTGTACTAGAGCTGTCCAGGTTTGAGTAAGGGCAGCTGTGCTCAGCTACCTGTAACTTTCACAGAATGCAGATCAATGCCTTCAACGGGATATTCATGTTATCTTCCAAGGAGAAATAATTGAAGGGGCACTGAAAACACCATCTTACTGGAAAAGTATTAGAAATATTTGCAGCTTGTAGCTAGTATCTCGCTGATAGGATTATTGTTATTTCTCAGGGATGTGAGGGTTATGGTCAAAACCGATGGTAGTTTCTGCTTAATATTTTTATGCTGGTGTTTTTGCTATGCCATTGCTGTTTAAAGCCAGTTAAAACTGTGTTTTGAAGATACTCTTCTCAGTAGTTAGCTGTATAACAGATATAACAGGTATATAGGTAACAGATATAACAGATATACAGATAACAGATATAAGTGTGCGAGAGCTCTGTGTGCAAAGTCTTGTTGTGTGCTTTTATTCCTGTAGCTCTGAGACCAAGCTGTTTTTGCAGGGAATTCAGGTGTAAGGCCTCAGTGGGAGGAGGCAGTGGGAGCCCGGTGAAGTTCTTGCTTCTTGAAACTGTGTAGTCCTCAATGCATGGTTCTTGTGCAACATTGGTAACGGTGTTTGTTGCTGCAGAAATTTAAAAGGCAAAACAAAGCCAAAGAAAGTAGCAGAATCTTGATGTTTGGTAATGTCGACTGCAGGTTCCTGATGACTGGAGGCCCTATTACATTGTGCATGTTGTATTTTGCATAGCAGTTACTGGGGTGTGTGCTCAGGTTTGTTTTGGAAACTGTGCTGAATCTTCTTTTTTGCAAGACGCTTGTTTTTAAGATGTTAATTTAGGACTAAAATGCCTTAGAACTTCTAATTTATTTTACTTGTTTACTAGGTACCAGCGTCATGTTCAGTGGGCTAAAAGTATTCTGCAAGAGCAAGGATTTGATGACTGCTCGGTTACCAAAATTCTTGAAAATTACACTAAACCTCTTGAGCTGCCATTTTTGGAAGAGGATGGAGCTGAACAAACCGGTAATAATTGCAGTAAAAGGGGCTCAAATACAGAAAATACAGAACTTTCCGAGCAATCTTCTACAGCTACTGGAAATGCAGTAGCCCTAAGTTCTGAGAATCACAACAAAGGCTACAAGAAGGCCTGTTTGGAAGGAGATCCAGCATTTGATTCTGGGGCTGTAAGTGGCTCTAAAGAACAGGAACAAGGTGGCTTGAAAGAGATAGCTGAAGTGTCTTGCCAGAAGCATGGTCTTCTCGTGCAGTGCGGCTGTAAGGCAAGGGAGAACACTGAGCAAAGATCTTGTGAGATGATCAAGTCAAAAGAATGTGCTCCAGAATATGTATTGGTGCAAGAGGAAGAAGAAGGTAGCTTATGTCACGAAGATGATTCTGCTTGTGTGCAAGAAAATGTAAGGATAAAGAGTATCCTAATCTTTTAGAAAAACTGTATCATTAGTGCTAATTTCAGAATTCAGGTTTTTTTCCAGTTTAAAGTTTTAGTAATACAGTAATTTTTTTCTTGTAGCCTGTCAAGAAGGAAAAATTAGTATGCAGAAGAAATCCATTCAGAATTTTTGAATATTTACAACTCAGCTTGGAAGAGGTATGTTTCAAGTACAGCACAAGTTGTTTTAATCTGAAAAGTAAACATTCATCTAGGTTACAATGTAATGGAATACCTGTTACTGAAATGCAGGGTTCTACCATGTCTCCTAAGTAGTTGGATTGTCTTATTCATTAATTTTTAATAACCTGCAATAATTATATGGTACAGTTTACCAAAAATATGTAGGTTCCAACCCCGTTTGCTTTAGATGGATAATCCCACTAACAAAGAGACCAGTGATAGGAGTTAAATATAGAAATACGAGGAATATAACATTTATATAAATCCTGCTTTGATTGTTCTGCTTCTAAATATATTCACATGTGTGAGTTTTAACTCGGTGCCTTCAGGAGTCTACAGCACATGCATAGATTTTTTTGTACTGCTGTGTCGGTTGAAATTTAAAGGTCATGAAGACAAATCTGAAAGGAAACTTTCAGCAACTTGTCTATTTGACTTTAGGATTCTAGTATAAAATTAATTAGAGGCTTTGTTCTTGTGTGGAATATAAACTACAGGAAGAGTCTAGCTATCAGTTAAATTTACTCTGTTTATTTTTTCAGGCTTTTTTCTTGGTGTATGCTCTGGGATGCTTAAGCATTTATTATGGTGAGGTAAGAGATTCAATTCATTTTGGATGACTGGAGATACCATTAGTTTGGATATGTTTTGGTCTGAAATTTTTACCTACTATGGCAGTATTTTGTGCTGTTAACACCAGAGTAACTAGGAAGTACTTCTTAAAAATAATAATATATCTGTTTATGAAATACTGGTCTGAAAGTTTTGTTTACCAGGGCAAATACAGCTATGTACAGCCTTTCTGGAAAGAAAGGTTTTTGTTGTAACTTAGGAAATACGGGGAAAGCAAGTATGGGAGGCATAATATGGTGAATACTCTCCCTTTCCTGAAACAGAAAAATTCCTTGGAGTTTTAAGCATTAATCTATAAGTATATCAAGCTACCGTTAATGTAATGACAAAATAATTGAAACCTATTGAAACCTATGCTTCTAGTTTAAAATTTGTTGGATTTTCCTTTAAACAAGGGCATTATGGGACTGCTTGTGAAATGGTAAAAGAAATCACTAAATGGACGAAGAAGTTTCTCTCTTTATATTTAGGAATTCCATATTTTATTGTCTGAAGTCCATGCTCTTTGCAGTGGACTGTGGTATTTGATATTTGGCTGTTATGGTCTGCTACACACAGTATTCTAGATCTGCTGTAATATTAATATAGTCACGTTAATGCCTCTGGTTGTGATTTTTAGGAGCCCCTGACTATTTTGAAGCTATGGGAAATCTTTAGTGAAGTGAAGCCCGATTTTAAAACTACTTACATGGCCTATCATTACTTCCGCAGTAAGGGCTGGGTCCCCAAAGTCGGACTGAAGTATGGAACGGATCTCTGTGAGTAGCTTCTTTAAAAACCAAATGGAATCATTTGCATCTGACTTCTTTCCAGGCAGTGCAGGACTCCAGTGCCAAACCTGAATTCAATAATGAGGAGCTACATGATGGGATCAGGCTTTGCTACTTGCTGTTGGCAAAAGGCATCTTTGGCTCCTACGGGTTAGCAATAAAGTTAGGGGGAGTGGAGCACAACGTCATCTACCCAGTAGCTGAGGAGGTAGCTCAAAAGGCCCGTTGTTTTGCTTTGTGGGGTTAATAATTAATGCAGGATTGCACTGAAATTCCCTTCCAAGTTTCTCTACCCCCTCTAAACATGTCTTCTGCAGTATTAATATGACAGTCTCTGGAGTAGCAGGTTTGCGTCTAGATCCCTGTGCACATCCAAGGCCGTGCATCTCATTATTTATCTAATTCATCTCTCATTTAATCAAAGCTGGACTTCTGCTGAACTTACTGCTATGACTTTTTTTCTGTATGGGTTATTTTGGGGAGGGGAGCAAGGGGAAGGGACTTGCTTGCTAATGGTAAGAGTTTTAATCTTACAGAAATAATTAGTGGTGTCCGTAATCCCTTGCTAAGTAGTTCAAGAACTACACTCAGCTCACGTCAACATAAACAGCACAGTAATGCCTGTTGTTACAGGAAAATGTGCATAAAGGGAAATGTTTTTTTTTAATGGTACGTGCAACCCAGCAGGTGTTTTAATACTGCTGAAGCAGTTTTAAAATGTTGGGGTTTGTGCCTTGGAGTACGTCGAGGTTGTCCTGAGCCAGTCCTTTAGATCAGTGTGTATGTTTGGCTGAATTCAGCGTCACTGGTGTTAGTGCTCTGGGTTGTAGATGGGGTTTTGCTATTGATCACCTGATGTATAAGGGAAATTGATACTAGTCTGTTCACCATTCGTTTGTGTTCTGGCCTGAATTTGTTGTTTAGGATATCACTGCCTTTGGATTTGTGCCAGGCAAAGGAAGTGGATTAGTTTAGGCTAACGGGCTTCTTACTGCTGAACTCCTCTGGCTTCTTGTTCTTTGGCAGTACCTTCTTAGAATTGATTTTACTGCAGTTGCTTATAGTAGATAATTTGCAAATCATGGTTGTCACTGGAACGAAGTACTGCTTGTCCTTTTCCTGACAGGGTCTATGTATGAGAATACCTCTTACAAGCTCATGACAAAGGGGAGAGATGAAATGTAACTCTTTAGGTCAGTTAGAACAGTCCCGCTGCGATGATTCTTGTGTACTGCTGTACAGAGAAGGTACTTTAGTGGATCTGGTGGGCAGTATGGAAGAACTTGTGCCCTGTGCCTCTCCTAAGACTTGTGGAAAATATGTTTGCTTGCTTGGAACAGAAACTCAATGGCTTATTGTGATTTTTCACATGTACGCCTGGCTCAACTTCTCTTGCGAATACTGTATATTAAAAGCATGAGCCTATTGCAGAGAAATTAAATTCCATCCTAAATTTTTTCCCACAGCAATTGCTAACTGTCCTTTGGCTCTTCTACTTTATCTTTTACCTGCCACTCCCCTGCCCTGTGTCACTCTATTGCTCCTGTGGGGGTTTTGTGTCTCTTCCCTCTCTCTCTCTACTTGCTGGGACAACTTAATTCTGAGCAGAATTCAAAAGTGTTGAGGTTCTGTCTTGTGTAATTAAACCGTATAAAACATTTGAAAATATTTATGGACCCAGGTATTAAACTCAGATAGAAACCCTGTGATTGTCTAACTAAGGTGTTTCTCTTTCATTTCAGTGCTGTATCGAAAAGGCCCTCCCTTCTATCATGCAAGGTTTGAAGCTCATATTTCTATCTAATTTCTTGTTTTCAAATTAGTAAATTTCTCTCACGCAAATTTAGTGTCTTCACTGGTTAAGCACATATTCTTCACTCAAAACACTTTGCCAGGTGCCTTCATACTGGGAATGCAAAAGCCTTTTTAGAAAAGGCACTAAATAACACAATTTCATTGAATTCATATAACAGTGGTAAGACTAAAAATGAAAAGCTGCAATGAGCATATTTAGCATTCATATGATGAAGGCACTCAGGAAAGTAAGTTGATTTAGTAATACTGACTTCTAAAAATACAGGGTATGGATAATTTATGTAATTTGGGAGAAAAATCTTTTCAGGGATGATAATAATAATTGTCTTTGTTCATTAGCTAGTCAGGTTGAACTCCTAGATAATAAATAGATTATAAATATCAGATTGGCATTCATAAGAGATGCTTGGCATCAGCAGAAGGGTGGGGTGGGTAAGTGACCATAAGCATATTCACAACTTCATCCTTTCTCCTCTTTTCCTAGCAGAAAGAGACTTAAGTTTCACAACTTGCTTACTTTATAGTGGCATATTGTTTAACACCAAGTTTTACGCTCTAATTCTTAAGTTTCATGGTCTTCCTAAAATGGTCATTCTCTTTCTCTGAATTCTCCTGTCTGCTTTGTTTTCCAGTTACTCTGTCATTGCTGAATTAGTTGATGATAATTTTGAAGGTTCTCTTCGCAGACCGCTCAGCTGGAAGTGCTTGTCTGGGCTGAACAGAACAACTGTTAATGCTTCTAAGGTAAGCGTAAGATGCTATTTTAAAAATAGCTTTGGAATTATAAATGTACCGTTTAGTTCCAAAGAACAGGCAGTTGGAGTGAGGCTGGAAAGAGAATCCTCCTGTTTCTAGCCTGCTGAAGAACACGTTCAGTTGCCAGTAGGCAAACAAGAGTGTTCTTTGTCAATGTCCAGGTAATTCTGGAAGGTAATTAAAGTTCTGTTCACTGTAGGAATGTTAAAAGTTGTGTGAGGAACAGAAGAAAGACCCGAGGGACACTTGCCGCTTCTGTTTTTAAAGCCCTCTCCATCTACCAGGATTTTTTTTGAACAGTGAAGCTGAAAGCTTCCAAAAGATGTCCCCTTTGATAGAGGCTCATACCTAGTGCTTCAGTACTCACAGCCACGCTGCTCAGGTGTTGTGTCACAATTCTACTTTATCTTATAGCAGTATTATGCTTTGATAAGGAAAATGAGATATATGTCTTACACAGGTCTCCTCAACTTGGTTTGCAGAAGTAGCAAACTTGGTATCTGCATTTCTAATTAATCCAAAACATGGTATAGAAAGAAATCAGTTGAAATTCATGTATTCATGTTTTCTGTTTACCACCAGGAACTTATGTTGTGCTATTTGATTAGACCGTCTGACATGACTGAAGAAGAGATGTCAACCCCAGAATGTATGAAAAAAATTAAAGTTCAGGTGAGTAGTTATTTCTCTCTTTGCCTGTGTAGCTTTGCCTTGGGGCAGCTGGACAGCTAACTGTAAGAGTCTCCTTGAGCTCTCTCTTTGGGTTTTGTACTCTTAGCTGCAATAAAATAACAAGATTCCTTTGTGCCCCAAGGCGTGAGAAGTGCACTGCAGGCTCTTTAAACACATAAGATCTTCTAATCTAAATTTTTATGTTGCTGCTACCGTGAGTGTAGCATTTGCATGGGGAAACAGGGGTACCTGCATGAAGGGAGAAAATTATGTGAGAGACCAGCTCACTTCAGGAACAAACACAGTCATCTACTAAAATTTCTCAATAGTGACATAATATACATCAGTTTGCTAAAGGCTTAATCCCTATCCCTTGCTGATTATCTGTACCTTTTTTTTTTTTCTCTCCATAATAATTGCTGTTTTTTATTTCAGGAACTGATTGTAAGTCGTTGGGTTTCTTCCCGGGAGCGCAGTGAGCAAGATGACTTTTAACTGACTGTGTAGGAAAAACTTTTCATTTTTTTAAAATCATGTCTTGTTTGTTACCTCATCCTCTCATGATGAACCATTGCCTCAGAACAGTTTCTATTGATGCATTCAGTTGGTATGTATAAATGCTATTTAAAATGAGATATATCGTGTTTACGGGAGAGAATTTTGTATTGAAAAACTGAACTGAACTGTAATAATGCATAGGAAGGGGAAAAATTAAAGCTTTGTCCCAACTCAAAATACTTGTTTTGTTTCCTTAAAACTTACAGATGTATATCTTTGAATGGTGGCTAGACTGCAGAGATTACTAATTAGTATTTTTAATACTCTGACAGATCCGGGCGTTAGTGCTGAGTAGGCACTACGGCCTGCAGAGCCATGGAAGTCCAAACCCTGAGTGTCTGCCCGAAAGCCGAAGCGATGAGGGATCCAACAGTTTTCTGGGAATACCTCCCAGATTCTTCAAAGTCAAGCTTGGGAATTGTAAGGCTAACGTCAGTTTGTAGCTCAGCACAGGATCCTACATTTCTTCAGAAATGACGACTTAAACTTGATAGTCCTCAAATTTAATGCTAGATTTTAACTAGTTAAAGCTAGTTAAACATCAGCAGTAGTTACAGTGAGTTAAATAACCTTTTGGAATACCTACGGTACCGTTTTTCAACCAAAACCTGACTTCATGGTCTTGGTGAAGTTGCACCAACTTAGATTCGGGGAGAGATCTGGGTGTTGGAATATTGAGCAGTGTAACACGTTAGGTGCCTAGGCCCTGGAATTTACTGGTCCTTAAAGTGCTTGTTTTCACAAGAACTGCTCAGAATTGAGGAACTCTTCCCAGAATGTGTAATTGTGGGTTCTAAGCAGCTAACAGCGATGTTAGGTGTGAGGCAGTAGGGAGTGCTGGGGCACTTTCCCTATTTCAGTAAGATGTGGGCTTCACTTGAGCTTTGCAGCACAAGATTCCTCCTTGGAAGGAAGGGCCTGATCTTGCCCCAGGACCACAAGTTGATGCCCTTTGCTTTTGTTGAGGATGGGTTACTGTGTAGAAAATAACAGCAGTTTGCTGAGCTAGCGAGAGGAGGTCAGTCTCTGTAGCTTGGCACGTATAATTCTCAGTTTCATCACTGCTTTTTTTCTCTTTTATCTAGCAACTACAATAGTCCATACGTTGTGGGTTTTTTTTTTCCATAGTGCACTGGTAGCTCTCTTTGCCCTGGCCTGTTGTAAAACAGGGTGGGAGGCCCCGCTGTGTGAGACACAGGACAGCGCTGAGCGGTTCTGCCTTGCTACACCAGGCGCCTGCTATTTTCTATCTTTTTGTAAGATTTAATCGTGTAGATTGCAGGTTCCTAAATGCAGTGTTTGCTATTGCTAAGCCATGTTTGGAAAACAAACAAAACCAACCCAGCAGGTATTCAGCTGGCTTTCAAGTGGAGCCAGGAGGTTTAAGTATCAGCTAGGCTGCATTTTAAGTATTGCTGCTTTAGATTCAGGCATTTGAATTCCATCTTAGCCTTTGAACAACAGGCTTCCTTCCTTCACCGCGCTGTTAAGAGTTTTTTAGATTTATTTTTTCCCCCTCCCTGTTGTGAGAGAACACATTTGCTGCAACAGCAGGGGTACATTATAGCTGGTGAGAGTGGCACTGTTTGGATTTTCTTTGTGCTGTTTTCATACACTATAAAAGGGAGTTTGCCTCCTGGTCGCAGGAAATTTTCCAGGGCTGGTAAAAATTCCGTGAACTCGGGCTGTTCCCACCAAACACAAACCCACATTCTTGTTTACTCAGGCAGCTTAGAGTGTAAAGCCTTGTCAAGAATGCAGGAAACTACATACAACTCAAAGTGGAAGATCTTTGCTTTCATTTAATACGACTTGTACTGGGAAGATGCAAAATGAAAAGGTTAATTGCGTAACAGCATTTTCAAGCTGAACAGGTAGGTATGTGTTGACTGTAGGTGGCAAGGTGTTCTGTTTCTAGCTGCAGATGACTCTGCTTCATGCTTCAGTAGCATTGTATCAAATAACTTCCGTTAAATAGTTGTACCATAGCACTGATACTCGCCATTGCATTTATATTTTACCAATTAAAATACAGTACTTAAATGAAGTATGGATTCTGGTTCACTCAGAAATAGCATACCTTAATTTCTAGGAGTTGGGTGGATCGGTCCCAAACAGCAGCTGAATTGTGCGTTTCAAGCTGGTTGTTTTTATTGTTATTGTGTCTTTATTATTATTTAATATGCTTTTAAAGGAGCTATACCTTAGAATTTAGGAAGAAGTGGAAGAACATGGAAGGGGGAAACGTGTGAAAGTGTGGTGTGTGCAGCTAGAGAGTACCGGGGAGCAGGATTAATGCAGCTCATGTACACTAAAGTATAAACTAGGTGTGGACAAAACCCCAGTCATTTATGATTACTTCTCCATCTTTGAGGAAACAGGGCTTGCATCTAGACTAAAGCCAGCTTACTTTGCAGAAATTAGTAGAATGGAAGAAAGCTGAAATTATTTTCTTAAACTAGAAATTAAGTAAATAAAGTGAAATTGCACAAAACTATGGACTGCAGAATTTTGACCTCAGCATGTACTCCTGTGTAATGTACAATAGGTAAAAGTGCTGTTGGAGGATCTTTTAAATTTCTTTTTGTTAAGTTCTAATGTTTTAACTCGGATAAATTTCCAAGGAATCTGTGGCTTATTACAAATACTAACAGATACAGACACTAAATTATTATCTTTTAATACAAAGCATCTGTCTTGGTTTGAGGAGTAAATATGTGAAATGTAAAGAAGAATTGGAAAAGAAATATATCTGGCAAAGAGGCTGGATTTATTTGTTGGTGTATTTATTAGTAAGTAAAGTAAAGGAAAGTAACTGTGCATGTAGTGAATCTGCATTAAGTCATTGACTTTGGATTTCAGCAGCACGCAAGCACAAATTCCCTTTTTTCACTCATCAGTAAACAAATGTGACAGGAAAAAAAACCATTTTGGTTTGCTATAGCTTAAGTTACCACAGTTCCTTTGTTAAAACCCTAAATTTACAGCAGTTGCCATTTCTGGTATTAAGTGTCCTGACAGAACAGAGCATATAAATGTGAATGTAAATAAATAGGAAAACATTTTTCCGTATGAATAGTTCCACTGTATGTTATTTCATTCAAATGTCCAAGTTCAGTTTCCTGATCCTTCCACGATGTGCAGCTTAATGTGTTAAATTAATTGTGGGTTTAAATACATTAAGTAGATCAGGCATCTTAAACCCTGAGATTTGGAGTCTTTAAGGCTTCCTTTTCCTATTGCATGTTGTAGATGTTTTAATACTTGTCATTTTCAGCTCTGGTTCTCTTGATCAGGAAGGGGTACAATGTAGAACTCATTAGCTGTTAGCTCCTGATGCAGAGTAATGTATTTGGAAGCTTTCTTTGTCTGTGGGATCACAAATTTCTCTGTAAACTCACTTTTACTCATTTGCTGTTTCCCTTGGGCGGTCAGTACACTGTTAACGAATGCCAGTGCGTATGTGTAGCAGTTATGATCGTGTTCTTCATACCTAGGACAAACATCTCGTTAGTAAGAGTTGGTGCTGATCCATTAATTACTGCGCATGGAGGACTATTTTACTGAGCGAAATAAGGAAGCACACGCTCTCCAAGAAATATTGCCACTTCCCTTTAATGCTGGTGCTTAAATATATTCTATTCATTGCAAAGTGTGCTTTCCAGCCAGGGATACTAGAAACTGTGAGAATTAAAAAAAAAAAAAAGAAAAGGGCTGCCAACTTTACAATAATGAGTTCTTATTTTTTAGACTTACTTAGCTTTTACCTTGTTAACCTTTGCTCTTCCATGTATTGTTACTCATTATCTTGAAAATGTCTTCCTGCAGCAGTAATGCTAATTGTGTGCCACCACGTGCACTTCTTCCAGTGTAGCGTTACCTTTGGGAACTTACTTAAAATCAAATTCTATGGCTAATACATTGGTTGATACAGTTGCTGTACGGTGTGCCAGTCAAACTCCCATTGGCAATAACTTGTGCCAATTGTGCAAGGACAGAAATACTCACTGAATAAGAGAAGCCACTTAAAATGTTCTCTTTTTTTCTTTCTTTTTTTTTTTTTTTCTTTTCCCGTTACCCTGACCAAGGAGCACACAGCACTTACCTGTTCTTTTCACTCTCAGAATGTTTCTCGGATTCTCCCAAACGTTTCATGTTGGCCACTAACAGTTTCACTAATTGATTCCATTCCCTCCTCACAGAATGCTGCTTTTTCCACGGGCCCTGTGTAACTGTTTGATACGGACCTGTTTGCCTTCTGCCTAATCCTCAGCTGCCTTCTGCAATTGCCTCACCCCATCTCATTTTTCCCTTGTTCTTCCTAGCCCTGTGACTCGTTCCTTGCCTTCCACCGTCAGTGGCTCCATGGTCCCTGTTGAAAGGGAATCTTTGGGAGGTTTGCCTGTCAGCCCTGGGAATTTACAGGGTGTTTTTGCAACATCTGAGGACTACGGCTATCAAAAGCAACCCTGGGACCCTGAGCCCAGTTCCAGACAGTTTTCTCAACTAATTGTTAAAGAAAAATAATTGAGTAACTTAAAGAATGGCCATCAGCACTGTGCAGAGCAAAACATCTGGAAATTACATCTGGGAAGTATGTCTTTATATCCTGACAAGTAAACCCAGTATCTCTCAGTAATTGAGTCACTTAAGGTACTGTTGGTCGTGGCTGTGGCCACTGTTCTTTGCTGCTGTTCTTTACCCTCCTTCCAGTAAATGAAAAGCAATCAGGAAAATTAGAATCAGGCTTGGCCTGAACCCAAAGGAGTTACAGGATTAGTTTAGCACAGTTCCTGTCCATTAAAAAAATAAACAGAGGAGTTAATTTAACAATTAAAAAAAAAAAAAAAAAGTTCAGTTATCAGCAGTTTACTGGTCATTTGTGGGAAAAAGTAGGTCACTTTGTCAGGAGGTTGCAGACCAAGGAAAAACAAATAAAAGCTTGTAGAAGAGATACCATTGTTACTAAAAATTAACTTGATGTCAAAAAAGCGTTGGTAGAAGGTGGTAAGGCACTGGGAACTGCCAGAGTGGGAGAGAGACACAAATACTGTTGGCTTTACAAGTTCATGGACACTTAAAAATTCTATTCTAGGTCAAATACTTTCATCTCCTGGTGCTGGGGAAATAACACATTATCACATTATCTCTGAAATTTTAGAGTCAAGCGCTTACAGAATTGCTAAAACCTGCTTTTGATTTGTTGTGGGGTTCTTGGTTTTTGTTTTTTTTTTCTTTTATATAAGATGGCGTTTGTGTTCATTAACTTGAACGATTGACAGGCCTCCGCTCGGCTGGGCTGTGTGTGACCTGTGCTGTTACTGAGGAGCGGGCCAAGGACTGGCCCTTCCTCGCAACAGGCTGCTCGGTCATCAGCAGGCTCCGTGACGTGGCAGCGCACGCTTTAGCCGGGCCAGGCAACTCGTCATCGTCGCTGTCATCGGGCATTAACCTCAAGGAAAGCGACAAAGAAGTGAGGGTTCTCACTGGAACATTCTGGCTCAATTCAAAACACGTGGAGGTCGTTCTGTATTGAACTATCCAAAGCGATGTTAGGAACCAGCTGGAAGAGCTGGAAACGTGTGTGTTTCCCGTTTCCGATCACTGACAACAAAGAAGTCATCTGGATGCATGATGCGGGCAAGAATCCCATCAGTGTGAAAATGCAGATACACCTAAAACTGTTGAGACCTAGAAGAAATAGTTGTAGAATTGCGCCTGGACTTTTCTACTTCTGTACTTGGCAGCGTACTCTTAAAGGTAATGTTTCACTGAACTGTTTTGGGGTTTTTTTTCACGCAAAATTACTTTGTTGCTGAAGAAGACTTCCCTAAAATGATCTCTTATTTTAGAGTTTTCGCATTCCAGCAGATGCTTTTGTTATTTCCGACTTAAAAATACTCTTTCTCTGTCTAGGAAGGCCACTGAGTTCCAAGACAGCCCCACAGCGTTGTTTGGGCTGGTTTGTTAGAAATGCGTGTTCTAAAGGAGCACGGCTCTGAATGAACCCCAAGCCTCACAGGATCCGAACCGGAATAGCCCTATTTATCATCCCCAACTAAAAACTCCTGTTGCACCCAGCTTTTAAACTACATACCTGTGAGGAAGCCAGGCCTCTCGCACAGAAAATTCCTCTAGGAGCTTATCCCACTCCTGAAGAAGCCCAAACATGTCTGGTTGCACTAGTGGGATACTTAGGCACTGTTCCCATCCAGTTTCAGCTCTGTGAATGCCCTCTTCGTTGTAATTATACACCACGCCTGAAAACGAAGAGCAACAGATTGTCAAGGAATCTCCAACAGATTGGAGAATCACATTCATATCCTTTTTTTAAGTGATAAAAACTACTACTAGTTTTCCACGCTGCCATTCTTCCTTAGAGTAGCTATCCCCTAGCTTCCCATCACTGGCCACAGAGTAGAAAATGCAGCACTTGCTTTTAATCAAAAACCTGTTCTCCTTTTTTACAGCGTAATTTCAGATGTCTTTTGATAAGGAAAGCAACTTCAGGACGACCAGGCTTCTTTTTTAAACCCACAAATTAGACCACTTTTGTATTAAATAAACATCTCAAGTGAGATTTTACAAGGTGGGCCTACTCTAGGAGAACTCGATACGATTTTTGATGTGCTTTTTTTTTTTAATGTGGGGATTTATTTTTTTAATGAGGGGTATTTTTAGAATTAGTAAAAAAATTTGTGTAAGTCAACATTTCCTGAAACTTCTTTTTAAAAGTAGGCTGCGTAACGTTTTTATTTCCCTGTGTCAGGAACAGAAGTCACCTCTCAATTCCATTCTGTGCAGCTCCTCAGCACGAGAGGAGAGGTCTGTGGCTTTGATATGAAGCTCTGTGTGCTCACTGCTGTGGGATAAATTCTTGTACTTGTGACTTTCTGACCTTTACATGATGCTGTTTTGTAGCGAACGGCTAAGCTCCCGGTTCTGGTACCCGCAGCAGGCTGAGGAATTACGTTCTTCAACAGCAAAGCGTCAGATACTTGGATGCTGCAGCGTTTTTAACAGGTACCAGGTGCTGCCGCAGGAGCAGAGGTGGCTCTGAAATAAGTGCCATGTAATTCAGGTGATCACAGGCGGAGGGGGGAGGCCGAAACTGGGCGTACAGTCTAAATATGAGGTATGGGAGATGGGCAGTGGTTTGAAAGGCAACTACGAAGTGTTTTTGGCAGTGTTAGATTAATGGTTGGACTCAATGATCGTAAAGGTCCCCTCCACCCCGGACGATTCTACAGTGTTTTTTACCGTGACTGTTGGTTATCCCAACGTGAAGGTCGGATTTCCCGTCGTATCCTCTGAAAGACAGAGAGTGGGGCTGGTGATGGACCCGAGCACCGCACCTCCCCGTCAGACAGGCCCCGACCCCGTCTCTGTCCCACAGCAGGTGCCACCACGGTGCTACCTGGGCCGCGGGTGTGGCCTGGGGAGGCAAAACCCTACTGAAAACCTGGAAAAGCCGGGTTTTATTTCCAGAGCGGGGTCCGGTGGGTCAGTTCCCGGGCTGTGCGAAGGACCCGGGGCACACAAGGTGGG